>JAOXYD010214707.1:0-19792 GCA_028565735.1 Pinacopodium congolense
TCAATCCTCACATTGGCTCAAATGAAAATTCATTATGCATCTCTACACTACCTCATTGCTTAAGTATCAAGTTCTGATTAGCCTTATGCAACAAACTACTTTTCATCATTCACATGGTTCACTATCTACTCAAGTAGCCCAATTCGAGTTCAAACATGCATTCAATCTCATTCCAACTAGCATGATATAATCTCATAGCAACACAAACCAAAATGATTCAAGTGTTGATCCATTACTTACACAAAATAACACCCTAATATGTCTAAAACATTCATCCTAAATAACACCATGATCCATCTTTCTTTGGAACTAATAGGACTGGAACTGAACACAGACTTAGGCTCTCACATACATAGCCTTTTTCTAGCAATTCCTCCACTTGCCTATAAAATTCTTTGGTCTCCTCTGGATTTGTCCTATACGGTGGTCGGTTTGGCAATTGCGCACCTGGTATAAGATTAATTTGATGCTCGATTCTACGTGTAGGTGGTAATCCACTTAGCATATCATCTTGTAATAGATCATCATAAGCCTGCAAAATAGAAACTATAGCACTTGGCAAATAATGGTTAGTAAGGTACTCATGGGATAAATAAGCTTCTTTGCACACAAAAAAGTAACATCTGGTGCTTGGCCAAGAATGCACCCCTCACATCCCCCACTCTCGCAACCATGCTCACTCCTTTCCCCTCATGTTTATCTCTCAAAGAAGTGTTTCCCAATGTGTTTGACGTTTCCCCAGGTGTTTGCACTAGTTTCTTACTGCTCTTTTCACTCAACCTTGCTTGTTCTCTCTTATGAATTTTTAATTGGTCTTCATAAACTTGCTTTGGTGAAAGAGGAGCAACAATGTATTTCATGCCATTCAAGGTGAATGAATAATGATTCTTGTACCCATCATGGATTACTCGCCGATCAAACTACCATGGACGCCCTAACAATATATGTCTAGCTTCCATAGGCACCACATCACACAAAACCTCATCCTTATACCTCCCAATCTTGAATGCCACTAACACTTTCCTAGATACCTTCACCTTGATTTGTTAAGCCACTGTAGATTGCAAGGTGTGGGATGTTTAATAGTTGTTAACCCCAATTTTTGAACTAATTCAACACTTGCCACATTCGTATAGCTCCCTCCATCAATAATGAGGTTGCAAATCCGATCGTTGATAGCACATCTTGTATGGAACAGATTCTCTCGTTGTTGGTTCACTTTGTCATCATCTTCTCTAATCTGAATGCTTAAGGCTCTCTAGTTATAAAAGATCTTCCCTCCATTGGTTCCTCTATGTCAACCTCATCTTCACTTTGTTTAATATCTTCCAATTCAGGTATGTCAACATATCCCTCTTCTTCACTTTCAGACACATACTCCCCATTCTGAATTGTCATTACCCTCTTGTTCGAGCATTGAGATGCAATGTGACCTCTTCCTATGCATTGAAAACACTTAGTATCTCTACTCCTTGAATGTGAAGAAGATTCAATATTGCCTTTTCTCCTTGTAGTTTTAGGCCTTAGTGTTTCAAACATTTTATTTGGAGCTTTATCTTCCTGTTTACTCCACTGTTTGCTCCGAGATGTAGTTCCTGCACTAGAAACACTTACACGATTAGTATTCTTCTTTTTAAGTTGTCTTTCAACTTTCATAGACATGTGTACAGTTTCTTCTAACTCCACATAATGTTGTCGCTCCACTACATTAGCAATTTCAGTTTTGAGACCACAAATAGACCGAACCATTGTAACTTCTCGATCTTCCTCTATGTTTGCTTATGCCATTGCCACCTCCATCTCTTTGTAGTATTCCTCCATAGTTTTATTTCCTTGGGTCAGATTCTGTAGTCTTTGGTAGAGCTCTCTATAATATGAGCTTGGTACAAATCTCCTCTGCATTATAATTTTTATCTCCTCCCAAGAGCTAATTGGTAGTTCTCAGTTTCTCCTCCTAGATATATAATCTATTGATCCCATTAAGTAACCACATAATCACTAAACTCAGAGGCCGCTAATTTAGCCTTCTTCTTATCAGAAAAATTATGGCACTCAAACACTAACTCAACCTTCCGTTCCCACTCTAGATATATATCTGAATCCATATCTCTAACAAAGGCAAGTATTTTTGTCTTAATACTACCCATGTTGCTGTCCACTCTAGCTTCTACTCTCCTCTCATTCCCATACCCAACTCTTACTCCAACATTTCTACCCATTCTTCCTCTACCTCGACCACCTCTATTCCCTCTATAATTCCCAACTTCTTCAAAGGTGCTAAGCACATCATCATCCTCAAAGACATTTCTACCAACTTCCCCCTTATGTTCTTTGTCTCCCTATACATCCTCTCAAAGGTTTTGTTGTGACTTTACTACTAATGGATTAATCTCCGACTCTCCATGTTTAACCACCTCTTTATCCTTACTAGATGATCATGAATTTCTAGTATTAGACATGAAAACTGCAAGAAAAAGTTAGTAGAAAACAGTCTCTCCCTGATGTGTTTGCTCTCTAAATCACTCACAACTCACCTCCGAATATCCTTACTCTAGGAGTTCTTTGCAGACTAAATTTTTCTTTCAAGAAGAGCAAGTTCCAAACCATACCCCTTCAACTGTCACTCCCAAGAGGCAAATTGGTGAAAGGAAAAACAAAAAAATGCAATAAAGAGGCCAAAGGAAAAAAACAAATTCAGCAAAATTGGATTTTTTGAGACTATAGGAAACCCCCCACAGCTTTAATCACAACAAACAGATTCTGATTTATGTGTTTGAAAAGGAAGTGACGTTTTTAGATAAACAAGCATGCAATTGTCCTATTTAGATCACAAAAAAGTGCAAGAAACGTGTTTGATTAGAAAAGGATGTAATTAAGCTGTTTAGATCATAAAAATATGTAAGACACGTGTGCAGATTTGAAATTATTTGACTTGTTTAGTTCTTAAAATGATGCAAGAAAAGTGTTTAGATTGGAAATGGAATTGTTTGACCTATTTAGATCATAAAAAGATGCAAGAAACGTGTTTAGATTGGAAAGGGAATTGTTTGACTTGTTTAGATCATAAAAAGATGCAAGAAATGTGTTTAGATTGAAAAGGGAATTGTTTGACCTGTTTAGATCATAAAAAGATTCAACAAACGTGATTAGATTGGAAAAGGAAAGGATTTATGTGTGCAAGAAAGAATAACAAAGATTTGAATGATCAGGTCTATTTCTTTTCTATCTCTTTTCTTTTTCTTTTCTTTTCTTTTCTTTTCTTTTCTTTTCTTTTTTTTTGGACGTTTCTTTATCACACTTTTTCTTCTTTAACTTTTAAACAACAAGAGACTCAAAGAAAACCATAATCAAGAATTGCAAGATTCAAAATACTCAACAAGAATTCAAAAGATCAGGCCAAACTCAATTCTTTGAATGCACACAAGAATCAACCAAGATAAAGAAGATTATGATTGGATCTAACTAACATAGTAACTAAAAGAAACAAACAGAAAACACAAGAAAAGATGGAATAACAATAAAACAAGAAAAGAAAATTCAAAGACTCAAGAAAATAGATTTAAGATTAAAAAAAAGAATCAAGAAAACTTAAGAACTTAAAAAGACACAAAATTGAATAGAAAATAAAGGACTCAAATTAATTAAAACCTTGGCAATAGAAGGTGGCTATGATACGTAAATAAGTTAAGCTCATCACTTCAAATTGGATGAAGCACAAATTAAGACTCCAAGATCCAAGAATCGTTCAATATTGCACAAGATCAAAATAATGCCTCAGAAGGTATTTCCACCACAGACACAGAATAGAGGAAGTATTGGGAGTGATAAGGAATGGGTTTGATCTTCATAAGCACTTGATTGAACGAAAATCAAGTCTTTAAAGAACACCAAGGAAGGATTTCTCTAAAGTATTGCAAAAGAGCACTCAATTTGATTTCTGAATGTTGAATGAATGCAGTCTGCCAACAAATCATGAAATAAAGAGTATTTATACTATCCTTAATGACTTGGACGAGTTTAATAGGATAGCAATTGGGTTTTGGGCCATTCTAGTATAAAAGAACAAACTTGCTAACAAACAAGCTGATTAGGCCCAAAACAAACCCAAAAAGTAAATAGCCTTATTTAAGGCTAGAATCCACTTATTTAAGTCCCAGATAGCATATCTAAACATTCTAAATAAATTAAATAAGAAGTCCAAGCAATTGGCTCAAAGATGTTCATAACAGCCTAGTTATATCAAGTGGGTTGTTTCAAGTTGTGCAATAGGTTCAGCCTTCTTCAACAAGTTCAACACATTACTCCAAGCCTTGAGATAATTATAAACTTAATTGACGTGTCTCCAAGGGTTTTAGCTTCTTCTCTTGCATATAGATCCACCATTAGATTGTTAAGAGCCTCTTTAGCATGTTTAGCCCGCGATCGTGTCATTGGACCTCCAAAATTCTCTAATGGATCTTTTGCCCTAATAGCACTTTGTTGAGCTTGTCCAAGCTTTCCAACACATTCCACTCCTTCTGCCTTGCCAGAAGTCACTTGTAATGCTTCATCTCCATCACATTTAAGGGATAGTGTGAGGACAAACCAATCCATTTGATTACTAATTCTTCATTTTTCGCTAACATTACTAATTCTTCCATTGCAATTATAATCATAAGTAGTAGTGGAGAAAATGTTGACATTGATCTCAAGATACGTTCATGAAAATTATGCAAGATCAATTCAAGACTTCTAATATGAGATTGGAAAATTTAGAGACATCAAGTAGGTCAAATGGTACTTAGGTGGTGTAGCAGTTGAATTCACATATTATGCTACCAATCAAATGGTACTTATGTGGTGTAGGAATGGATAGAGAAACCTATATCACATCATGGGAAGAAAGCTACAAGGTTTTACTCAAGGTCCAAGAGTGGAGAGGAATACTACAAGAGGATGGAGATAACCGTGATTATGGCTAATATTGAAGAAGATTGAGTAGTTATCATGGCTAAATTCATTAATGGTTTAAATAAGGAGATTCATTATCCATGATTAGGGCTAACATTGAAGAAGATCCAAAAGCTACTATGGCTAGATTCATTAATGATTTAAATTTCCAACATTATGTAGAGATGGAAGATTTTTATCGTATAAGGTGATCAAGCTGGAAAGGCAATTAAAATCTAGGGGAACTTCCAAATTTAGCGCAACTTCTAACTCTTCATGGAGGTCAAATTGGAAGGATAACAAAGTTGCATCACATCCATAAGAAGATGCAAATGTAGAAGATTCAATTTCTTCTTTTAAAGGTAAAACTAAAACTACCTTTCAATCACATGATTTTAAGTGCTTCAAGTATCAAGGGTTTGGCCATGTTGCTTTTTAATGTCCAAAATAAAAGGATTATGATTATTTTTGACAATGATGAGGTGGAAAATGTTCAAGCTCAAGTAAAGATGAAATGCTACTTTAATACTCCCCTCCTTCCTCTATTCTACATAAGCACCTCTTTACCCCTCTCCATTTCATTTTTTTCTTTTTAAACCCATTCCTAAAGGTTACTATGTATGGTTACGTTTCAACAACCTTATATCATCTGACCACTAAATCTAGTAATATTCTCTATGGAAAGCTCTTGAGGCGCACTATCTCATCTCTAAATTTGTTTCATCAAAATTGGCCCAAATTTAGAGAAATCAAGGTAGGAAGTTTCAGTAAGTATAGCTAAGTTATCATTTTTTATTTTATAACCATTTTTATGTCAAATAAACACAATGATCATATCTAATAGCCTCCAAAACATAGAAAAATAGTATTATCAAAGGTGATCAAAACGTTTGACAAGCGAATAGAGATTGTTTAATCTTAAATTTTGGAGCTCAAATATGCTCAAACCAAGAAGACTTAGAGTGTGTGGTAGGTACTGTTGAAAAGATGAGAAGAAGGCTACATTTTTGTATTGGTCTAATAACCAATCGTTGCAGAGATGATATATGGGCCCCATGCACTACCACGGTGCCTATTTTCAACTAGTCAAGAAATGATCCAAAATATTTTATAAAATTTTTAAAATTATATGGATCAACTTTCATAACTGTGACATATTGAAATTCTTAACATTTTTGTAAATTAAAAAATCAAAGATGTTTAGGTGAGAGTAGAATTTAAGCCCAAATTGCATAATTAAATCACTTTAGCAATTCAGATGAGTCTTAGGTTATTAATTGAGCTCCACAACTCCTATCTAGTACTAATTTATATGCTTTCTTTATAGTTTAACAAATATTTCTAGAGCAAAACCCTTATCATGAAACCGAGAAATACAAAAACTAGTTAAGTATATTTATCTACTGATACTTATCCATACTAGACATTAAATAATGTTTAGTATGGATACATATGATTAGGTTAAGCCATGATAAATATGTACATATATATTTCGATCTATAAATACCTATAAGTATACACATGAACATACATCATTGTGTAGCCGTTATCATGATACCTACCACGAATATCAAAGTTTATATATATGAGGCTGGATACCTGATGCTGTTTTTTAAGTATTTTGCATGTATTTTATGATCGTCCTTACATGATTGAGTGCTTATTTATTGGAAATGCATGATTATGGTGTGTTGATGTGCTTGATGGAGATTATGGAGGAGGAAAATCTATTAGAGATGCCACTTAATGGGTATGCATCAAGATTAGATGCATACTAGTTATGATTGTAAGAGTTGTTAAGTTTTATAATATTGAGATAGATTATGGGCCGATCCTAATTGATGCTTGGATCCTAGTCAAGCCCTTATTTATTATACTTATTATTGAAATATTTATGACTTAGGATGCAATGAGTCAGGGCTAGTCTATTGGTGATACTTAATTCCCCAAAGCCCCTTTAGATTAAGAGAGATTCATGGCCATATGAGTGTAGCAGTATAATTGGGTTGTTGGTGATGCTTCACTCTCTTATGAGGACTTATCCTTAGAGACTAAGGTCCCACAGATATTCTTTCTTTGAAATTATTTGTACATTTGATGTGATTTGACTTGTAGCTCGTGTGTGTACATATTATTAATGTTAGTACATTATTATATATGAGCATGTCATCATGTATCATATGGTAGTGTTAACTTACTTAGTGAAGTCTGAATCTCCTTAAAAGATAGCTACCACTAACTTTGCAGTAGTGACTTTTAAGATGCATCAGCTACCACCTATTTATCCTTATGTATGTCTTTCACTTATTTTTAGTTGTACCTATACTTTAGCATCTATAATGACATGATCCATTTTGTTATAAACTATATTTTAACGCATGCTAGTTTTATCTTGCATTTATTAGGTATGGACTTATGCGTTATTTATTATCTTGGAATCCTTGTTCATTTTGTCATTAGTAATTAGGCTTAAATGAGATCTGGAAGATTTAGCTCTTGGGTTTCACGTACTGGTCATGTGGCTATTTTGGGTCATAAAAAAGTTGGTATCAAAGTCTAAGTTCCAGATTTATTGTCTAAGCTGTTGTTTTGTTTGTTGCTATAGACATATAGGGATGCCATTTATCTTTGAAGTAACTCCTTTTATTCATACTAAGTGTTGGTTATAACCAATGGTACTAACTGTTCCCTTCTTTTTAGCATGAATAGACATGTGCGATTTCTTACTTTACTCGACCAAGAAGCCCACGATAAGACGTCGACACAAGATGAGATGCTTGCTCTCACTACTTTATTCAAGAGGTTCAGTAGGCACAAGGCGACTAGGAAGCAAGAGGCATTGAGAGAGGAGCCAAAGGTGGCATTCCTAAGGCATTTGCATTTAACATGTAAGCGTTCTTAGTGGAGATGGAAGCTAATAATGCCATATTATGGGACTTAATGACAATGATGCAACAAATGATAATGATGCAGTAGCAATAACAACAACAAATTCCACCGCCACCAGTAGCTTTAGAATAAGAAAAGTAGGATATGTAGCTATTTATGGCATATTCGAGATTTCGTCCTATAAAATTTGATAGAATTAGACCAAGAGAGGTCATTTACTTTATTAATAAGGTAGAGACAAGAGGCTGCATTATTTTGATATCTAGTTGGTAGGACTGGTGGAGATGTCCTTGTAAAGGGTGTCTAAGAATTGGTATCAAGCCCACTTCCTTCCATACTTCGCTTCCATGACTTGGTCATAGTTTAGGGAGAGGTTTATAGATTACTTCTTCTTTTTTACAACTCAATAGGTGCTAAGATCTAAGTTCCTAAATCTATAATGTTGAGATTAGATGGTGCATGAGTGCACCATGGACTTGGTTTGATTGAATCATTATGCCTCGAAAATTGTTTTTGATGAGATGAGGAAGAATAATCAGTATATGTTAGGATTGGGACCGCCTTTTGTAAGCATTATTATAAGTTATCAAGAGAGGTTCTCTACCTAGATGGATATGGCCAAGTAATTAGACATGATTCTTATGGAACATGGTGCCTTACCAGTTAGTAAGTAGAGTAGGAGACATTCAACAAGACCTTCTAATTTTCATCAATAATCACAATAACCAAAATTTTCGCCAAGATATAGTTAGAGTTGAAGCTCTAGACCAAGAGCTATTTGGGCATATGGTAAAGCAAGACCTGGCCATAGAAATTTGGGGGAATTTAAATTTGGGTTCAGTTGATAACAGTAGAAGCAAGGCAAAGCTCCGAGTGTAGCAATTCTAGCTTAACGTCCTCCATGTACTAGGAGCTTGGCAGGGCACACCAAGGCTCATGCTACATAGCTGCTTGCTATCAATGCTACCAAAGCTGTCCCCTTAGCTTGCTTCATGGGTAGCTAGCCCTTCTACTGCTACTTCTTTTGGCAATCCGCTTTTTCCTGACTCTCCAAGGCTCCTCCTTTGGTTCTTACGAGCCTAGATCCCACTACTGATCCTTCTGAATCTACTAGTACTATATTCAGTTTTTACCCTAGTGGTTTTATTAGGTCAGAGTTGAGATCTCCCTCACTAGTTAGGCCAGCGTCGTTAACTCAGCTTGCTCCACAGGTAGCAGGTCCTTTTGCTGCCACTCCTTCTGGCGATCTACGTTTGCCTAACTCTCCTAGACTCCTCCTTTGGTTCTTGTGGGCCTAGATCCCATTGCTGATCCTTCTGAATCTACTGGTACTAGATTAAGCTCTAGCCCTATTTGTTTTATCAAGTTAGAGTTGAGGTCTCCCTCACTAGTTAGGCCAAAGTCGTTCCCTCAGCACAGGTAGCTAACCCTTATGCTGCCACCCCTTCTGGTGATCCGCTTTTGCCTGACTCCCCCAAGGCTCCTCCTATGGTTCCTGCGGGCCTAGATTACAGCTGATCCTTCTGAATTTAATGGTACTTCATTTTTATCCTTGGGTTCCTAATTTGATGAGGATTTTTTATGATTCCTTAGCCCCTGAAGCGTCTATTTCTATGGAGTAAGGGAAGAAACGAAATGAGAAAAAATAGGTCAACTCTAGAAGAGACTTCTTCTTACCCTGACTGTCAAATGATGAAGCTTATTTTCTGGAATGTTAGAGCACTTAATGGACCTCGTAAGGTCCTTGGACTCAAGAATTTTGTCAGGAAGGAGAATCCTCGTTTTGTTTGCCTTCTAGAGTTGAGACTGAAGAATCCTAATAAGATTGAGTCCATTGCTTCCTCTCTCTTCTGGAACTATTTTTTTGTTCATAAACTTCAGTAGGCTACCTATGTTAGAATTATTTGTGTTTAGAATTTGGACCTAGTGTCTTGCCAAATTGTCCTCTCTATTGCTCAATTCGTGCAGTTGTCCGTCTTTGTGCCTAAATTAGGGCACAATTTTATTCTTTCTTGTATATATGGTCTTCATGATGTGGCCTCCAACCTTCCCTCTAGAGGATGATCAAAGATACCCACAGGCAGTCTACTTCCTCCCCTTGGCTCCTAGCCGGGGATTTTAATACCATAGTGGCACCATATGAAACCTCTAAACCCTCTCCCTCATGTTTGGTGGGGTCTTTGGACCCAAGAGACTGCCTATTTGATTGAAATCTCGGTGACCTTCAAGCATCTGATCAGTTCTTCACTTGGTCCAACAAACAAGTTACTCCCTACTTTTGGGAAAAAAGGCTGGACAGACTCCTGGTCAATCCCCTTTGGCTCTGAACTTTCCTTGCTTTCTCTATTGTTGTTAGGTTGCCTGTCTTCTCTGACCATTACCCCTTGACCCTCCTTTTACCTATTTGTAGTAGAGGTTGGTCTCCCTTTAAGTTTTTTCAACTTTTTGACCTCCTTACTAACCTTTCTTCCTTATGTTGCTTAGCTTGGAGCACTCCTATTCACGGCACTCCTATGTACATAGTGGTTTATAAACTTATGGTTGTCAGGGTGGTGTTAAAGTCCTTGAAGAGGGAGTGATGAGAACCAAGGAACTAATGTGCAGACAATTACTAAAGACCCATTGCACATTTCAGATGGTCCAATTATAAGGTTAAGGGCCAAGAAGATGAAGGAAGCACTTAATGGGCTGATTCAAGATATCTACACCAAACAAGTTATTTGGGCCAAAAGAGAAGCCTTGAAGATAGAACATCCAGCCTCCAAGTACTTAGTGCCCGTATATTAGATTCAATTGGGTCATAAATGAGCTGATTAGCCCATTAAGGCTGGGTAGTACTAATTTTGGGCTAATGGGTATACCAAAAAGATTTTTTTTTTCACTTCTTTTATTAGGTTTGATGCTAGAGCATATAAATATGCATCTTATATATTCAAAGACATCTTTGACACCTTTTATTAGAATTAAAAAATTGAATTACAAAACTTATCAAAATTGATTCAATCTTGTGGCATTCAAACATGAATTATCACTCCCTCCTCTTATCTATTCTGGTGTTTATTGTCCATATCCTTCTTTTGTTCTTTATTTGTGTTCATTGTGACCTGATTTAGCTTTTTTAAATGTGGATTCTGTCTTATTTATGTGGTTGTTCAGATTTACTCCCTTTGAAGAATACATCACTGTCGCTCTAGATTCCTTTTGGCATCCCTTTAGATGATATTTGTTATGGAGGAAGGTGAGGTTCCACCTGCAAGTTGACATTTAAGAAAAATCTCGAAGTCTAATACCTGCAAAACAGTAAATAAATGGAGGTTCCATTTGTCTTTAATAAGGCCACTATTAAAATTTTAGGAGGTCATCTAATTTTGCTATTTAGGTTTCTCTCACAAGAAGAGTAGCTATAAAGATAAAAGTTCTATATCAGTTTGCTCTTGTTATGGAAGATACAATAGTTTTGGTCCTACCAAATGAGGTACACGCAAGCATTAAAAGTGAGTTTGAGAAGAACAGTTTCACTTGATTTGATATTTAGCTTCTCCTTTAACTGTCAGTAGGTGGTAAAAAGAGGGCCCAGAGTCAAGTTAACATCACATAAAAGAAGTAACACACCCTACAACCTCCTAAAAGAATGGATGCTAAAAAATAGTTGATCATTGGTTTTTACAGGCATATAGAGGTGACAGATGTTAGGGTAGCTATAATGAAGCTTATTAGTAATTTTAAGCTTGTCATGAATGGCAACCTAGGAAATTAAGGAATGTATGGTCATTGCTTGTATGTACCAAATAAGGTCAATCAAAGAAACTCTTTCAAAAGGAGGAACTAGAAATTGATAGGCTAATTTATTAATCGATGTGTTGGAATTGTCTTTCCACTCTAGTCTGTCTTTGACACTAGGCATAAGATTATAGGGGATAAATATGGACCTAAGCTCTAAAAAGTTTGGAGAGTGGTAGTAGGCCAATTCAAAAGTCCCCGTGAATGATACTAGAAACTATTGTAGTAGCTCTTAGCCTAGAGTCATAGATGATGCAAGGTGGAAACTTTCTTGTAATGATGCCCAATGGATATGTAGGATCAGCCCAATGAAAGGTAAGCTACCCATCAACTATTTTACTAGTTAATTTAGGTAGGCAAAATCCCTCATTTTTAGTATTTTCCTCCAACTCTAAGAGGAATGCCTGTTAACTTTAATAGCCTAAAAACTTTTCCTTTTGAGGATGACGATATGCACCCAACCCACAAGGATTCTTGATAATTAAACAAAATCCAAATTCTTTTCATCAAAAGAATTACGCTACAAATCTTCTCCTAGCAAACCTTCAACTTTGCTTGAATGGAAGTTGTTAGGAAACCAAAGGAAATTCCTCAATTTCTTATTTACCTCTTTGACTGTAGTAGAGGGAAGAATGAAATGGGAAGACTAGTACAAATGAAAAGAATTTAAAATGGAATTTATCAACTGTAGCCCATTTGCAAATGGTAGGGATTTATTGGCCCAAGTAATTTTAGTATCTAATTTCTTTAAAAGGGGCACAATCTGAGTTGGTTAACTTAGAGGTAAATAAAGGGATGAAAAGATTCTAATAAAGCCCTAGTCAAGGTCATTAATAATTAGATTATGACCTTAATGGGAATTATTAGCTTTCCAATTCTTATCCCTAAGGCATCACACTCAATTTCAAAGTTCTAGTTAAGTCAAGTGATGCTAAAAAAGATGTTAAACATAACATTTCTTTGATAATATTGAATACTTGCTCTTGGTCACTATCCCAACAAAATTCCATAGATTTCTAAATGATTACAGCAAGTGGTGTAGCAATTATACTAAAATTCTTAACAAATCAATAATAGAAACTAACCAAATCATGAAAACTTCTTACCTCAGTTATTGATTTAGGTTTTGGCCACTTTTTCCTTATCTACTTCAATACCATTTTAACAACATAACAAAGATACATAATATTTTCTATGTAAAACGTACACTTTTTAAGGTTAGCATACAATTTTTCTATTTTTAGCACATCAAGCACATATACTTATTATACACTAGTATAGTAGACAAAAAATCTTTCTATGTATATAGGTAGTGCATGATTCATCTATCTTATGAAAGTATTAGGCGTATTAATAAAACCAAATAGTATAACTAGCCACTTATACTTAGTTTTAAAGGCACTTTTCCATTCATCACCTTTTTTAATTCTTATTTGATGATGGTAAGCCCTTCCTCCTATTCTCCTGGTGTCTTTCTTAATCTCTCATATGTCAATGTCTCGCCCTGTCTCCCCTTATCCAAGGCCTAACCCATCTGCCTCTCCTAGACTCCCCCTTCCCTGACTCTCTCCCTTTCTAACCTGCCCCTTCCCCTCCCACCCAACATTTGGTCCCCTTTTGGGTTACCCCTTATGTCAAGCAGTTTTCTCCATCTTTTGTCCCCCTCCTTTGGCAAGGCCATTGCCATCTCCCAAGGAAGCTACCATTTCTACACCTCTTTCTCCTCAAGTAGTGACCGATGATGCATGAGACATAGATAAAACAGGCCTGCACTTCATCCCCCTACCATTGATGGTAATAAAATTCTGCTTAACCCTCCTCTTGCAATTGCAGAAAAAGGTTTAGTGTGCCTAAAAAACTATCTTGTTGGCTTCTTCCTTATGTTTTTAATTGTCCAACAGGCTGTCTCGACTCTTTGGCAAAGCTTTGTCCTCTTAGATACCCTTATCATTAGTGATGACAACTTCCTCTCTATGTTCTCCTCAACAACAGGGCTTGAAGCCGTTCTTGATCAAGGTCTATGGCACAACCAAGGTTGGCCACTATTCCTCCTGTGTTGGTAGTGAGGCCTTATTATAAAAAGTGAATCCATCACCCTAGTTCCCATTTAAGTCAGATTTCTAATGTTCCTTTGGAATATTGGATCGATGGAGGTCTTAGTAGTCTAGCTACCATGGTGGGAAACCCCATTAGCATAGACTCCCTAACTGCTAAAATGTCCTAGATTCTTTTTGCTCAAATTTGTATTGAAATTGATATCATTAAGCTGATTCTAAAATCTTTTGGGCTCGCAGTCCATGACGTCAAAGGGGAAAAGTAATGGGAGAGATCCTAGTGACATATGTGTGGAAGCCTTCTTCTATTCTTGGAGCTACTAGGTGAACATGGCATCCTATTGGAAAAACCTTCTCCTCAGGATTTTTGGAGGACCTACTCTCTGGTGGCATTACCTACCGCACGCTTAGTAGTTTGGTCCCCCTTGATTTGCTCAACCAGGCAGCCTCCAATGACTTAGATAAGGAGGGCTCTATCCATTCAGTTCCCCCACCTAAGGAGATTGATAGGGGTCCTCAATAACTCCCTACAGATTGAAGCTAGCAATCCCCTCCATAGAACCCTCTTTCTCCAGACCAGCTGGAGGCCACCTTCGAACAAGTTGCCTCTCCTTCAGCAAAACCCTTAACCCCGCTCTTTTGGTAAGGCTAGTAATCACATAGACTCTCTCTTATTTTCTGATAAAGACTATATTCTTGTGCATAATTTCAAGGACCTATCACAGAATTAGGCAGTTGAGTCTCAAGGTTAAGTCCTTTAGGAACATGCCCCTTCGAGAAGGCTAACCCCCCTCTAGAGTAGAGCCTGAAAACCCTATTGGTAATTTCCTCATCCCTCTCAATTACTTTGTCTAACCAAGAAGATTCTGACACTCAAATTGAATTTGAGTTCTTTGTTACGATGGAAAGATGGAAGAAGAAGTCTAAGAAAAAGATAAAGGAAAAAATCTTCCCTCTACCTCTTATAGGTTTCCTTATAAAGTTCATCTTTTGGAATGTTCAGGGTCTTAACAACCCCAAAAGATTTTGGCCTTTAAGCATTTTCTTCATTCTTCTTCTTCAGCCTTGCCTTGTTTTGTATCTTAGAGTCTAGGAGTACCTCTTCCTCCTGGCTCCATTCCATTCTCAGTGTTATCCTACTTAGCCATTCCTTCTCCAACAATCTAGGCCTTACCTTTAATGCAAAGATCATTTGTGCTTGCAACCCTACTGTTCTCTCATGTAATCTTGCTTTTAGCTCCGACCAAATCCTCCACTTTAATATCTCTAACCTCGGCTCTCCTCTATAGTTTCCCTTTCCTATATTTATGGTCAAAAAGACTTGTCTCACCGATCTTTCCTCTGGTTTGTTCTTAAGTCTCTCTCCAATCTACTCCAATCCTGCGATTGGACTTTAGCTGGAGATTTTAATTTTACCCTTGATTCATTTGAATCCACTAGTCCCTCTCTTTCTAGAGCTAAAAGCATTCCAGAGTTCAAAGCTTGTTTAATTGCCTGTGATCTTAGTGACTTAAAGTTCTCCAGGTCTTCCACACCTGGTCGAATGAGCAAGATCCCTTCTCTTTCATAGATACAAAGCTGGATAGAATTTTGGTCAACCCCCTTAGTTTATTAAGTTCCCAAACTCCTCAGCTCATTTTGGCTCTCCTCTATTTTTAGATCATAGGCAGGACACCCTTTTTTCCCTTGCCCCCCTTAAAGCAAGCTTCACCCTTTAGATTTTTTAACTTCTTAACCCTTCTCCCTTCAGACTCCTGTCTCTGGTTGTAGTGACTTGATTCCTATATATATAGGAATTCATTGTTCAGAGAGTCATTTCACATCCATAATTGTGAATTGCATTTTCATATACATGCTTAAATTTTGATTTAAAATAATGATAAATTTGTTAGATGTATTTAATTGACCATTTCAAGGTATAAGTGATTTTGATGTGATTATTGTGCAAATGTAAATTTATTTGTGTCTTGACTTATGAATTTGTGATTTGGAATGATTAAAGGGATGAAAATTGAGGGATTGATGTGATGATAAATGTTATAGGAAATTAAAAAGGGTGGATTGATGAATTACAAGATGTTGTATGGAGGGGTTTGTAATTTAGATGTCATTGGAGTCAAAATTTGATTTCAAGACTCAAATCTAGTCTAACTTTTTGACCCATTTTCTGTCTGAATATAGTGCAAATTTGAAGTAGCATAAGGAAGAAATGTTGTAACACTAAATCTTCGTTGGATTTTGGTGAAAAAATCATGTCAAAAGGATAAGCATAATGAAAGTTATGGTTGTTTTATTGAATATGCTCATCTTAAGATACTGATTCGGGAATCTTAGATGTTTCATGATCAAATGATCAGTGGTTAGTGAGTTATGGTGATTTAAACAAAGGATGACAAGTTGAAGAGAGTGATTGGTAGAGTATAAACCAATGAGCATGTGACATTTGGACCAATTATGTTTCATTACTTACCACCATCGAGTTTTAAACATTTTAAGTCCAATTTCTAGACATTTTCTTCTGCTTTTTTCTTCCTCCTTTGTGACCTTCAATCCGTAACCCTAACCTATATGATTTTTACAAAAATCAAGCCAAACATTAGAGTGTTTTGTAGATCTTGATGAGCTCTTTCACACCCCTCTTCTCCCACCTTGATTGGAGCACAGATTCTCATGGTTTAGGGAGCTGAAAAGTGACTTGTTTAAAGTATAACAAGTAAGTATATGGTCACTCTTGATAAAATATGAAAGCATGAGATGTATGTAAGTGTGTAGAGCTAAAATAGGCATGAGATTGGAACAATATATATGAAAACCGAGGTTAATTTGATGTTTGACATTTCAACCTACGTTGCATGAACTTAGGATTCGAATATGAAAGAGCCTTAAAAATGAAAGTTATATAGCTAGATGTTAGTGAGATATTGTTTAAAGAATCATGGTAAAAGGATGAATATAACCACATGTATGATCATTCTCCTGAAACTGCTTGTGACATGTCCTGTTATGGAAAACTCGAATTGTGTCTTGATTTTTGAGGTAATTAGAGCCCGAATTTAGAGTAGGTTAAAATAATAGAATTGTAGAGTAATGTCTTAGTGACACATTGGTTCAAGAAGTGCAATATTGGATGAGTGAAACTCAATCTATTATTATTTTTCTTAAACTGTCCAATAGAAACCTTAGTTCTAGAACCAATATATTCAGGTTTGATTTTATCATGGTAAGACCATGATTTTGAATGAGCCTTAAACATGAAAGTTATAGTTCTATATCTTAGCTTACATTTGATAAAAGAATCATGATGATTGAATGAGTATAACTTACGTTATGGTTAGTACACCAAAACTATCTTTAGTGAAACCCTAAATCTAGAACAGGAAGTTAAGTCCTGATTTTTAGGCATTTAGAGGTTAAATGAGAAAGAGCTTAATGCATGAAAAATGTAGATATGGATTTTATATTGACTATGGGAAAAGTGGCATGTCATTTGGATTAGTTTATTTAAAGTTATGCATATTTTTCTAGCATGCGATCATAGTGAACTTTGGAAATGAGACTTTCAATAGACGTAGGATAGAGTGTTAAAAGATACGATAATTTTTTATTGGGAAATGATGATATATATTAAAGATTGGATGGTTGGCATTAAAGTGTATGAATAAAGTGAATTAGAAGTGATTGAATATGAATCGAGCATACATTAGTCATGACATATTCATATATGCATAATTGATCATTATGCATTTGAACAAATAATAATATGTGTGTATGTAATGATCTCATACCATTCAGCGCTCTTAATGTATTCCAGATACCGAACATCTTCAGACACTCAATGTCAGGAATAGCAATAGACACACCACTTATATCTCCACATTATATATAGAATCAGATTAGTTTTCACAATTTCAAAATTATCATTAGAAACTGAAATAACTAGATTAAACACAGCATGTAGAGTAATTGTACACTCTAGTCCAACTCACAAATATTTCTAGATATTCAATGTCTGGCTATCCAGGAGATGTCCAGATGCTACTACCTATGCGCTTAATTATGTTAAATATCGAACTCTAATCCGATAATTGTATTATGTATATATGTTTTACATGTGCTCCCATTCTAATTTGATCAAAACTCTATAATACTGTGTGATTCCTAACCATGGGTTGGATGCTGGACTTAAGACTGATGGTTATGAAAATGCAAACTGTATGTGTATTCTGCTTGATTGATTGATTTTATGATCTGTAATGTATTGCTTTGCATTCATGAAATGCATGATCACATTAATGTTGTTGTGACTGAGATGAATAGGCTAGCCGCAATTTAGTGTGGGGCTTATGCCTGTGGTTGGAACAAACCTCAGACTCAGATATGTGTGGACTCACTTTCCATTATCGATCGAGGTTGGTACCCTAAAGAACCTGCTTTCCACTACAGATCTAGGTCAGTACTTGAATAATGAGCCTAGTATCAACTACTGGTATGGGATAGTAAATGACACAAAGTCACAACATAAGAAAAATAAAATTGAGTCCCATGTACATTTGTAATTGTCTTCTCACATGATAGAATGTCATTGTATAATCATACTTTGATATGCTAAACACATGAAAAATGTGATTTTAATTGTGATAATTGTGTGTTTTATTTTGTGTTATATGCTTATGTGTGGATAGAGTGAGCACATCGATAATGGCCACTCATTGAGTTTTTTTCCCAAAAACTCACCCCACTAAACATTTCAGGTCGAAAGGAGCTCGACTCCTAGATTAATACAATGTAGAGAGAGTGAGAGCTACATACTTATAAACTTATCATGGATCAGAGGTTGGTCAGCTGAACTCTAAAAAAAGTCTAGATAACATGTTTTTGTTCTGTTTGCTGCTTATGTATAATTTATGATGATGTATAAATGGATTTTTTTTAATGAAATATGAGTTTTGATGTTTATGATCCTTTTGATTATGTTGCATGATGCCTACTATAATTGCTCTAGCGTGCCACCCTTGTAGGGTATTTACTCAGATATTCATCAGAATATCGGTTAGGTGTCCTATGATACTGGGATGCTACACTAGTACTCCTATGTACAGGGTACTAAAAAAACTTAAAACTCATCAAAGCCTCTCTCAAATCTCTTAATACAAGGGAAGTTAATGATGTGGATCTAAATGTTCTCTCAGTTCAGACCCACCTTACTTCGATTTAATTATCTGTATCCTCCTCCCCCCTTCCTCTTCCATGAAATCCGCAGAAAAGCAGGCTCTATTGGACTACTTCTCATCCCTCTCCATTCAGGAATCTTTCTATAAATAAAAATCTAGGGTTATTTGGTTAAAACAGGGTGACAAAAACATTAAGTTATTTCACCATTCCCTTCTTGCCAAGAGAAATAGATCATCCATACCCTCCCTAATAGGCCCCAATAATTCCTTGCTTTCCCATCCTACATGTATCAAGTAGCACATGTTCCAGTTCTTGAAAGACACCATGGGGAAAGTTTGACCTACCCCTCCAGGGCTTAGCAAGCTGAGCAGATTTCTATAAACAAATATTAATGGCATGTTCTTTTGACAGGCTTGGACCACCATTGGAGAAGATCTTTCCTCAGCTATCATATATTTCTTTGCCCAGGGGAAGATGTTGAAGGAGATAAAAATGTTACCTTTCTCACCCTTGTTCCAAAAACTCCTTCACCATCCATAGACTTAGACTTCAGGCCGATTTCCTACTATAATATGCTCTATAAAGTCATTTCCAAACTACTTGCTGATCATATAAAACATGTCCTTCCTTTTATAATTAGTGCCGACTAATAAGCCTTTATTGCAAGCTAAAGGATAGGTGATAATATCCTTCTTGCCCAAGAAATTTTCCACAACTACCATCTTGATAATGGTCATAAAATATGTGACTTCAAGATAGACCTCAAGAAAGCTTATGACTCTATTCAATGGGATTTTTTTCTCCAAACCCTCCAAGTGATGTCCTTCCCTACCCTTTTTATCCTTTGGATAAGAGAATGTATCAAAACTCCTTATATGGATATCCTTAATAATGATGAACCTACCATATTCTTTAAAACTAGTTGTTGTTTAAGACAAGAAGAACAACTGTCTCCTTACTTGTTCATC
>JAOXYD010214728.1:0-19789 GCA_028565735.1 Pinacopodium congolense
ATATTTATTGAGATTGAAAGCATATATACATTAAAAAGAACTTGCATACTGTGTTGGTAAATTCATGTTTGACTATAGGTGCTTGCTAGTAGTAGTCCTTTTATGATAACTATTAGTGATTATTGGAGAAGAATTTAAAATATTTTTATATACTTTATAATGTATAACGAATATTTTAGAGATGGTTATTAATAATTCTTTTGAGAGATAAAGATATTTTAACATAATTATTAATTATTATAAGAGAGTTATATGATTTAATTTTATTAATCAAACAAATTAGAGAATTCTTCGTTAGGAGTCCCCTCATGAGGTTGTTTTTGTTCATTTCTTTATTATTATTAGTTTTTATTTGACATATTATGTCTTGTATTTTTAATAATCATTATAAAAGGATAATATGATTAAATTTATTAATATTACTTTTGATTTGATTTTTGATGTTTGAAAAAGATGAGGGGGAAAGTAACATTAGCATTAAAGTTCATTATGCACTTTATAAGTTCTAGTCACTATCCACTTTCTACATACTAGGCTTAGTGAAAGGTATGAGAAACAAAAGTATAAGGAAAGATATTGGGTTGGGGGCAAAAAGAAAAAAATTACATGGTTAGCAGCATATAGCTATTCATGACCACTAGCACATGTATATATATAATAATAATAAATGGATCGGGGCCAAAAAGGAAAAAATTACATGGTTGGCAACAAATGGCTATCCGTGACCATTGACACATGTATATATATTATAATAATAAATTTATAAATTAATCATTATTATATTATTATTAATTTATTATTTTATTAAAATTGGCCATGACCAGCTACGAGACGCCTGCCGTGTAGTTAGTTCAGGCAAAAATTGCATGTAGTTGGTTTCCATTAAAGAGAGTAGAGACTTTGAGAGATAAACGCAAGATCAAATCTAAATACAATGAAATAACTTCAAAAATTTTCAACAAGATCATCTTTAATCAGATTTAATTGAATCATATAACAAGAAAATAATCAAGTTATACTAACCTATTTTGATTTCTTATTGTAATTTTCCTTTCCTTCATGAATCTATTAATCCATAAGTCATTTAATCATCCGGCCTTTAATGGTATTTACAGATCTATTTTATAGACAACTCAAATATGATTTGAGAGGAAAAATGTAAAAAGTGCTAACTTTATTTTCTATTTTTTTTCTTTTATACGAAAAATTATATTTTTCATATCTTCGGACTTTATTAATATTATAACTAAAGTCAAACTTTAATTATAATTACAATTCAGTCATAATAAGGTCAAATATCTTATATTGATCCTTGAAGTTTTTAAAAGTTCTCAATTAAGTCCTATTTAATTAAAATTTTACTTTCTCCTTTATAAGCCTTTTATGTGTGCCTCATTAGATTCCTAATATGTCAGTAATGATTATAAATTCTAATTCTAATTCACAATTAAAATTAGATAAACTAAAACTTATTTTAATTTATTTTTAATTCTTTAATTAAAAAATTTATAATTATAGATTATGATTGATGGTTAACAACATGTTATGACCACCTAAATATTAGAAATGTCAAAACGGCTTGACTTAACCTGTCCATGTATAGTTATAATGTATATTTTAATCCTTTAGTTATCCAATATTCCAATTGGACTTAGAATATAAAATTAGTGTCTACTCTAAATAATCCAATCATGTTCGTTCTTACTGATTTATAAATGATTTATAATTGATCTTTGAGAAATAAAATTTCTAAATTTTAATTCACTTTAGCAAGAGATTTCCAAAATCGTTACTAATAAAAAACAGTAGAAAATTCTTCCTAATAATTTTAAGGTGACGAATCCTTTATTGATTTATGCAACTATCTCCATATAATTCATGCTATATCTAATAACTACTGAACTGAACTACTCCAAAAATAGAACATAAGTAGCATAAAAACATAGCAATTCTTACATTAAATAATTTTAATAATCTAAAATCTAAGGATCAATTATATAACCATCATAATGAGATAATCCAAAGACACACAAGTAATGTTCCATTTGGAATTCTTATAATTAGATTAGTTAAGTGAACTTATTCTCTAATAAGCATTCACATATTTGTTTAAGTGTCTCCACATTTTAATCTATAAGCTTAATTACTTTTTTCATAAGAAAGAAAAAAAACGTGTGCTAGTTCAACCATTCCATCAACATCCCGTCTTGATGAAACTATGACTAGGAACATTTTAGGAATAATACAAAAATACAATTCAAATCTCATAATTATAATTTCATTATAATTTCTAATTGCAAAATAATTATTCTAAGAATTTTATTTTTATGATTAATAATTAAAATAATTAACAAATATACAAAAATAAAGAATGCCTTGTATTAATAAAATAATAATGTCATACATATTTATAACCAACTGATTAGCTGCAAGGGTCTAAACGAATAATTTTCTACTTGCATTAAAGTCAATCGCCAATGTATTTAATACCATAGCCAACCATATGTATATCATGTCTCTTTTGAAACAATGACGTAGTGAGAGGATTTGCAAGATTCTCTTTAACGGGAACTTGCTCTATTAAGATGCCCTTCTGCTCCAGTACCTCTCGAATCAAGTGAAACTTTCTAAGTATATGCTTGGATAACTGGTGAGACCTCGACTCTTTTGCCTATGTAATAGCATCATTGTTGTCGTGGTACAATATTATCATATCAACAATGCTAGAAACCATTCCAAGTTCAGTAATGAACTTCTTGATCAAAATGGCTTCCTTCGTTGCCTCGGAATCTGCAATATACTCAGTCTCGATTGTTAAATCTATTATTGTTGGTTGCTTGGAACTCTTCCAACTATGCTCACCACTATAAAGAGTAAAAATGTACCCTAATTGTGATTTATTATCATCTTGATCAAACTGAAAACTGGCATCCAAATAACCTTGAACTCTAAGATCAACTCCTTCATAAATAAGGAAAATATCTTTAGTTCTTCTTAAGTACTTTAAGATATTTTTCACAGTCTTCCAATGACTCTCATTGGGATTAGCTTAATATCTGTTTTTTATACTCAAAGTATAAGCAACATTTGATCTTATACATAGTATCGCATACATAACTGATCTAATTACAGAAGCATATGGAATACAAATCCATTCTATTTCTCACTTATTGTGTCTTAGGACACATGCTCTTAAAGAGAGAAATTTCATATGGAGGTAAGAAACCTCTCATGGAATTCTCCATGCTAAACCTCTTCAGTACTTCATCTATGTACGTCGACTGTGATAATCTATGCAACCTCTTTGATCTATCTCGATAGATCTTTATACCCAGTATTTAAACTGCTTCTCTCATATCTTTTATGGAGAAGTTCTTAGATATCCATATCTGAATAGACTAGAGCATTATAATGTCATTTCTAATAAGCAATATGTCATTCACATAAAGCACTAAGAAAACGATTGCACTCTCACTTACCTTTTTGTAAAACATAAGGTTCATCAACATTTTTAATAAAATCAAACTCTTTGGTTATCTTGTCAAAATAGATGTTATAATTCCGTGATACTTACTTCAGTTTATAAATAGACCTTTGCAACTTGCATACTCGATCAGAAAATTCTTTAGATTCAAAACCCTCATGTTGTCATATACACATCCACTAGTAAATTTTCATTAAAAAAAATGCTATTTTGACATCTATTTGCCAAATTTCATAATCATGGTATGTAGTTATAGCCAATAAAATTCTTATGGACTTAAACATTACTACTGGAGAAAATGTTTTATCAAAATCAACTCTTTGTTATTGTCTATAACCTTTTGCCATCAGTCTTTCTTTATATGTATGTACGTTTCTATCCATGTTAGTTTTCTTTTAAAAACTCTCTTACACCCAATAGGTATAATGCCTTCAGGTGCATCCACCAAAGTCCATACTTAATTACTATACATGGATTCCATTTCAAATTTCATGGCTTCTTGCCATTTTAAAGAATCAATGTCTGACATTGCTACCTTAAATTAGTAGTTTCATCATGTATAAGTGAAACATCATCACTCTTTCTACATATAGATCTAATCTAACAAGACGATGTATCCTACTAGTGTGTCGTGAACTGTGTGTTTCTTGAACCATTGGTTATACATCTGATGAATCAACTTGCAGTTTTTGTTCCATTTCAATGTTTGTTTATGGTTCTAGAACTTCTTTATGTTCTACCTCACTCCCACTACTTTCTTTGAAAATAAATTCTCTTTTTAAGAATGTAGCATGTCTTGAGAAAAATACCTTTTGCGCAAGAAGATGGTAAAATTGATACTCAAAACTTTCTTTTGGATACCCCCACAAAATTGCATTTGTTTGATTTAGCTTTAAGCTTATTAGACATTGCATGTTTTACATAAGCATCAGATCCTCAAATCTTTAAGTGTGATGATCTTAGTCTATTACTAGTCCATATCTTAGATAGTGTCTTATCAAAAAATTTAGACGAAACCCTGTTTAGAAGGTAAGCAGCAGTTTCAAAGACATAATCCCAAAATGAAATTAGAAGAACTGTATGACTTATTATGGAATGTGCTATATTTAATAAAGTATAATTTCTCCTTTCAGAAATCTCATTATGTTGTGAAGTTCGAGGAGGAGTCTATTGTAAGAGAATCTCATTCTCTTTTAAGTAACCTAGAAACTCATGGTATAAGTACTCGTCACCTTAATTAGATATAAGTGTTTTTATACTTTTACTTTTTTTTTTCTCTACCTCAAGCCTAAATTCCTTGAACTTTTAAAATGTTTTGAACTTGTATTTTATCGAATAACAATCATATCTCGAATTGTCATCTTTGAATGTAATGAAATAAGAATATCCAACTTTAACTTGAGTAGACATAGGGCTACATACATCTAAATGTATAAGCTCTAACAGTTCACTTACATGTTATCCCTTTTTGCTAAAGGGTAGTTTGGTTATCTTACTTAATAAACAAGATTCACAATTTTCATATGATTAATCAAAAAGATCCACTTATCCTTACTTATGTAACTTTGTAATTTTTGTTTCATTGATATGATCGTACCTACAATGGCAGAAATAAGATAGATTTTAGTCACTTAATTTTTTTCTTACTATTTATGTTAAGAATTGTCCTTTCAAGATCTAATTCATTTAAATTATTTGTAAGCATATTAGATTCATATTAAGAATCATCTTTATACAAAGAAAAATTATTATTCTTAATAATAAAGACAAGCCCATTTATGTCCAAATATGAAATTGAAATAATGTTTCTTATTATAATAAGAAAATAATAACAATTATTTAGTTCGAATATAAGGTCATAATGCAAAGCTAAACTACAAGTTCGTATAGCAAATGCAGTAACTCTTGCTCTATTTATGACTTGTAAGTCCTCTTTACCTTTCCTTAACAATCTACTATCCTTGATACCTGTATATTATTACAAATGTGAGAACCACATCGGGTATCTAATACCCAAGATTGTGAAATAGAAGTAAAAAGATTGATTTCAATCATAAAAATACCTGATGATGAAGTAACCTTTAGCTTTTTCTCTATCAAGCTAGTAAGATAGGCTTTACAATTCCTCTTCTAATGTCCAACTACTCCACAATAGAAACAGATGCCTTTGTTATTCTTTTTCTTAATACTGCTTGTTGGCTTTGCTTCTTTAGCAAAAACCTTCTAATTCTTATTCTTGTTCGTCTTATTAAGGGTCTTACCTTTATTCTTAGAAAAAGAAGAAGAGCCAACAATAAGAAAAGAACTGGATTCCTTCTTAAGTGTTGAACCAAGGAGGTTCCAATCATATGTTTTGATGATGACAAAACATTATTCTTACTAATATTTAAGTTTTTTATGCATTTATAAGCCAGGCTATTGTTTAGAGTAAAAGAACTTTGTGAACCTAAGTTAGAAAAGATCAAGTATTGGATGATCAAGGATCAAAGGATAAATATTGATGATCAAGAATGAAGATTAAAAGAATGAAGATCAAGTTTAGATGGGTTTAGGAAAGGGTTTTAAGTTGTAAGTCTTCCTAATCTTAATTACTGCTTGAAAAGGACTCTTACCTTTGCATTATACATTTGCATATAGGCATATAAGAGTTTAATTGTAATTTTAGTGATTAATTAAATTTGGTTATGATATTTGTCATGTTAGGAATTGAATTAGTATGCCATATAAGCTATATATTGTATAATCAAGAAGTATTGCGATGAATTGTGTTAGTGTATGCTTCTTGATGATTTTAAGTTATTTAAAATGTTGCTTGAAGTTAATTAAATGTTTGAATTTGTTTAAATCTTATTGTGTTATAAATTTTGGTTTATGAACTGTTTGAAAAGTTTTAAATTTATTTAAGAATGAAAAGTTTTCATAAATAAGACATTTCTTATATTTTAAATAATGTAATTGTTTCTATGATCCAAATAACTTTGATATATGTTTTAAAATGTGTTTGAAGTGTTAATTAATGTCAGGAATTTATTTCGAAAAGTTTGGAATTGATTTAAGCCTTTTTCAAGTGTTTTTAGAAATATTATGACGGGTTGGTAGGAGCACAACAATGAGATAGCAGGGCGCCGTATAACTCCCGTTTCCTAGGAGCTATATGGTGGGTTGCAGGGCATCATAATGCTCTTAGAGATCGCCATATAGGTCCCTGTCACGCGTAACGAATAGTTTCTTTTTCTCTTTTCCGACAGTTTTTTAAGCCCAAATAGCTAATTTATGTTTCTAATGACTCCAACTCATTCTTAACACTATAAATAGCACTTTTAAACATTTTTTTCAAGTTTAGATCCTCTGAAAAATAAATTACAAGATCAATCATTTAAGCAGTCAAAGCTTTCTTCATTTTCTGTATAGTTTTCATTCAACCTTAATTTTCATGTTTTAAATATGTTTCTAGTGTAACCAAATTGTTGTTTTTAGTTAGCTTAGATATAGACCACTTTGATTGAGCTTGCATTTGATTTTTAAGTGATTATTTCAATTGTTTCTAGCTCTCAAAGTCCTACTCACCAAAACTATCACTGTTTTGGTTCAACTACTATGTTCTACGATTTTGAGCATACAAATCTATTTTTCTTGCTTCAAAATTATTATACAAGTTTGACTTAAGGTTTCAAGAGAGTAGCAAAGCTTTTACTTTGATTTTTAATCACTCATAACATTTGTTTGAGATCCAAAAACAAAGATTGCTCAAATCTATCAAGTTTTCTGTGTAGCTCCTTTACTCATTTTGATTTGACTTCTAAGTCTATTTTTTGTGCCACAATTTTTTTCAGTTTGTTTAAGATCTTAGGAGGTTTCTAATATTTTTGTTTTGATTTTTAAGCTAGTATATTATGTGTTTAAGCTTAATTTTTAATGTTGCACTAAAGTTGTCTAAGTTTGATGTTTTATACTTTGGTCTTGATTTAATCTATTTGTTTGATGTGTTAAAATTGTTTTTATTGCTGTGATTTGTTGTTAATTTATAGATAAATGTTTCAGTAGGTTTTTTGTGTTGATTGCATGCCATTTGATTGGTTCAAATCGTTTGGTAATAAGCTGGAACATTAATATTACAGAATTTGATAGCTTGAATGTTCAAGTGCTAAATCTAATTTTTGAATGCTTTAATTTTTTTTTTGTTGATTAAATATAATTGTGCATGATCTATTGATGTGTTAGAAGGTTTGCCATAATTTTTATCGTGATAACTACCTGGCCCCTGCATTCGTAGTCTCTGCAGCCTCGAGGGCCTAGTGATCAACACGTGGGTCGGGGAAACAAATCATAAAACGGGTAGTTTTGGACTGAAGGGAACAACGAAGAACGATTTGAGTTTCGTCTTCTCTACTCCTCTCTTCTCTCTTTCTACTATATTCATTCTCTGAACTTCTTTCTATAAGCCCTATTTCTCTACTCTCTATCTATCTTCTATCTCTTCCTTTTAACAATTATTTTTATTTTCAGCTCAATATAACCGAAATATCTAAACCCCCAAATTAACCTATATCATAATGCTATAGAGGATCTAGCAAAGGTCACTGTCTGGCAAATTGATTGATGTTGGCTGAAATAATATTGCACAGTTGCCTGAACTATTCATTTATTTCAGCTGTAAGAGATTTGACATCTATTTTATCCTTGAATTTGTCTTCTCATGATTGTCCATTGGCCATTGCAACTGTGACCCATGTCATGTGTTAAAGAGTCTTGATAATTTTCTGAGCGATCTCTTAGGCATTACTTAGTTTGATTGTAATATTTGATGAGCTGATCATGCACACCACCATGTAGAAATGCAATTTTAGAAAGGTAACGAAGATCGTCCTTGTTGCTTCCCGAGAACGTTTATGCACATCTGATTATGCATGGTTTGCTCGCAATTTTTTGTTACCCAAGATTGAAGGAAGGAAACTAGAAAGGGCAAAATAGAAGACTGACAAAGGCATGGTGGTTTCTACTGGAATTTTAGTTTTCTTATGTTAGTTTCCAAGTCACTGACAAAATAGATACTCAGAGATGTGCTTTGATTATTGAATTAAAATTGTTTACTTTACATAGTCAATAGGCCATTTTGTGGTTAATTACCCAAATGCGATAACTACACGCCCCTGCATTCGTGATCTCAATTGCTACGTGTCTCAAATGGGAACAAAAGTAGTACAATTAAGTATATAAATCATATAGAAATTGTCTCATATTTAGAATCTTAACTAGCAAAATTATACTAACAAGATAAATAAAAAGAATACTATCAATATATATAACACATAAAAGGTGAAGAAAGTGGGGGTTGCACATTTATCAATTCATCCACCTAATCTGATAATAATATTGGTCAAAAAATACAATTAAAAAATCAAGATAATAATATTGCATGCTTAATTTGTTTGTCTACGGGGACATGTAATAAAGGGTAAAATTAGTGATGAAGTGTTAATCATAATTGCAAATCAAAAACCGTTTCAGAGTCATAATGTTTCAAAGAGTAAATGAAAGGAAGAAACGTTGTAAGTGTCTCCATCCATCTAATGCTTGTCCATTAAGAACTTCAGTTATCTAAAATATTTAATTCTAAATGCATATATAAATATGTTTTTAAGAGATAAAGGTCGAAACTATAAATGTCAAACCGACTAAGATAATATATATATATATATATATATATATTTGTTGAGGTGGAAAGCGTATATACATTAAAAAGAACTTGCATGCTTTGTTGGTAAATTCATGTTTGACTATAGGTGCTTACTAATGGTAGTCCTTCCATGATAATTATTAGTGACTATTGGAGAAGAATTTAAAATATTTTTATATACTTTATAATGTATAACGAATATTTTATGATGGTTATTAATAACTCTTTTGAGAGATAATGATATTTTAATATAACTATTAATGATTACAAGAGAGTTCTATAATTGAATTTTATTAATAAAAAAATAGAAAATTCTTTGTTAGGAGTCCCTTCTAAGAATATTTTTATTCATTTCTTTATTAATATTAGTTTTTATTTGACATATGATGTCTTGTATTCTTAATAATTATTATAAAAGGATAATATAATTAAATTTATTAATATTACTTTTGATTTTTTTTTTGATGTTTGAAACAGATGAGAGGGAAAGTAACATTGACATTAATCTGTCAATACATAGTTATGATGTATAATTTAATTCTTTTGTTATCTAATGTTCCAATTGAATTTAGAATATGGAACTAGTGTCTATTCTAAATAATCTAATCATGTTTGTTCTTAAAAATTAGTAAATGATTTATATTTGATATTTGAAAAACAAAATTTTCAAATTTCAATTCACTCTGGTAAGAGATTCCCAAAATCAAAATTTTCAAATATCAATTAACTCTAGTAAGAAATTCCCAAAATCATTACTAATCAAGAACAATGTAATATTCTCCCTAATTACTTTATGGTAATGAATCATTTATTAATTTACTCAACTATCTCCATATAATTCATGTTATATCCAATAACTACCAAACTAAACTACTCCAAGAATAGAACATAAGTAGCATCAAAATATAGTAATTCTTACTCGAGATAACTTTGATAATCTCAAATCTAAGGATCAATTATAAAAATATCATAGTGAGATAATCCAAAGATACATAAGTAATGTTCCATTTTGGATTCTCATAATCTGGTTAGTTCAATGAACTTATGCTCTAAGAAGTACCTACACATTTGTTTAAGTGTCTACATTTTAATCTGTAAGATTAATTACTTTTTTCTTAAGAATGAAATAAAACGTGTGATAATTTAACCGTTCAATTAATATCTCGTCTTGATGAAACTATAACTAAGAATGTTTTAAGAATAATATAAAAATACAATTCAAATCTTAGGATTATTATTTCATTATAATTTTTAATTGCACAATAATTATTTAAAGATATTATCTTTATGATTAATAATTAAAATAATTAACAAATACACAAAAATAAAGAATGCCTTATATTAATAAAATAATAATGTCATACAGATTTATAACTAACAGATTAGCTGTAAGGGTATAAACCAATAATCTCCCACTTATACTAAAGCTAATTGGCAATGTATTTAATACCATAGCCATCCATATGTCTATCATGTCTCTTTTGAGACAATGTATTGAGAATCTCGCATTGGTTATGGATATGTGGATTGAACCATTTATAAGATTATGCAAACCTTACATCATTGAGTATACTTTTAAGAGTAAGTTAGGCTCATTTATCATGGTATCAGAGCTTTGGATTAGGCTAACATACCTTCCTGAGTAGGTCCCACCAGAGTTGGCCTCTGCAGTAAAGATTTAGGTTGAAGGGGTGTGTTGAAAATCTCACATTGGTTATGGTTGTAAGGATTGAACCATTTATAAGATTGTGCAAACCTTACACCCTTGAGTGTACTTTTGGGAGTAAGTTAGGTCCATTTAACACAATGACTTAGTGAGAGGATCTGTAAGATTCTCTTCAATGATGACTTGCTATATTAAGAGGTCCTTCCGCTCTAGCATCTCCCAAGTCAAGTGAAACTTCCTAAGTACATGTTTGATTGCTAATGAGACCTTGGGTCTTTCGCCTGTATAATAGTACCATTATTGTCGCACTACAATAGTATTAGATCAACAATGCTAGGAAGCACTCTAAGTTCAGTGATGAACTTCTTGATCTAAATAACTTCCTTTGTTGCCTCAGAAACTGCAATATATTCAGCCTCGATTGTTAAATATGTGATGATTGGTTACTTGGAACTCTTCCAACTAACTGCACCACTGCAAAGAGTAAAAATATACCCTAATTGTGATTTATTATCATCTTGGTCAACCTAAAAACTGGAATTTGAATAACAATAAACTCTAAGCTTAGCTCCTCTATAGGTCAGAAAAATATATTTAGTTCTTCTTAAGTACTTTAAGATATTTTCAACAGTCGTCCAGTAACCCTTAACAGGATTATCTTAATACCTACTTGTTATCCTCAAAGCATAAGTAACATCTAATCTTATACATAGCATTGCATATATAACTGATCCAACTACTAAAACATATGGAACACGATCTATTCTATTTCTCTATCCTTATGTCTTAGGATACATGTTCTTGAAAAGAGAAATTTCATATGATGTAGGTAAGAATCCTCTCTTAGAATTCTTTATGTTCAACCTCTTTAGCACTTTATCTATTTACGTTGATTAGTATAATCTAATCAACCTCTTTAATCCATCTCTATAGATCTTTATACCCAGTATATAAGCTACTTCTCCTATAACTTTCATGGAGAATTTATTAGATAACCATATCTTAACAGACTGGAGCATTAGAATTTCATTTCTAATAAGCAATATGTCATCTACATAAAGCACTAAGAAAATAATTGCACTCCTACTTACCTTCTTATAAAACACAAGATTCATCCACATTTTTAATAAAATCAAACTCTTTGATTGTCTTGTCAAAACGGATGTTCCAACTTTGTAATGCTTGCTTCAGTCTATAAATGGACCTTTGTAACTTGCATATTCGCTCAAGAAATTGTTTAGATTCAAAATCCTCAAGTTGTGTCATATACATATTCTCCAGTAAATTTCTATTAAGAAATGATATTTTGAAATTCATTTTCCAAATTTCATAATCATCGTATGTAACTATAGCCAATAAAATCCTTATGGACTTAAGCATTATTATTGGTAAAAAGGTTTCATCAAAATCAACTCCTTATTGTTTTCTATAATCTTTTTTCCACCAACCTTACTTTGTACGTATGTACGTTTCTATCCATATCAATTTTTCTTTTAAAAACTCACTTACACCCAATAGATACAACACCTTCGAGTGCATCTACCAAAATCCATACTTGATTAGTGTACATGGATTCCATTTCAAATTTCATGGCACCTTGTCATTTTAAAGAATCAATGTCTAACATTGCTTCCTTAAAATTAGTAGTTTCATCATTCAGAAGCGAAATATCATTACTCCCTTTTTTTACATGTGGATCTAATCTAACAGGATGACGACATATCCTACTAATGCATCGCAGCTTATGTGTTTCTTGAATTATTGGTTGTACATCAGATGTATCAACTTACGGTTCTTGTTCGATATGAATGTGTGTTTGTGGTTCTAGAACTTCTTTAAGTTATACCTCACTGCTACGACTTTCCTTGAGAATAAATTATCTTTCTAAAAATGTAGCATTTTTTAGACAAACACCTTTTACTTAAAAAGATGGTAAAATTGATACCCAAAACTTTCGTTTGAATACCCCACAGACTTGCATTTATTTGATTTAATTTCAAGTTTATTAGATATTGCATGCTTCACATAAATATCACATCCCTAAATCTTGAAGTGTGATAATCTTAGTCTATTACTAGTTCATATCTTAGATGGTGCCTTATCAACAAATTTGGATAAAACTCTATTTAGAAGATAAGCGGCAATTTCAAGGGCATATCTTCAAAATGAAATTGGAAGAACTGCATGATTCATTATGGAACGTGCTATATTTAATAAGGTACGATTTCTCCTTTTAGAAATTTCATTATGTTGTGGAGTTCCAAGAGAAGTCCACTGTGAGAGAATCATATTCTCTTTTAAATACCTTAGAAACTCGTGATCTAGATACTCGCTACCTCAATCAAATATAAGTGTTTTAATACTCTTACTAGTTTATTTCTCTACCTCAAGCCTAAATTATTTGAACTTTTAAAAGCTTTATAGTTCTTTTTTATTAAATACATATAGTCATATCTCAAATGGTCTTCTGTAAATGTAATGAAATAAGACTATCTACCTCCAATTTGAGTAGACATAGGGCTACATACATTTAAATATATAAGTTATAACAACTCATTGACACATTGTCCCTTTCCACTAAAGGGTAGTTTTTTCATCTTACCCAATAAACAAGATTCACAAGTTTCATATGACTCATAATCAAAATGATCCAAATATCCTTCCTTATGTAACTTTGTAATTCTTATTTTATTGACATGACTGTACCAATAATGCCATAAATAAGATGGATTTTTGTTACTTAATTTCTTTTTCTTACTACTTATGTTGAGACTTGGCTTTTCAAGATCTAATTTATACAAACTATTTGTAAGCATATTAGATCCATAATAAATATCATCTTTATACAGAGAACAACTATTGTTCTTAATAATAAAGATAAACTCATTCATGTCTAAACATGGAATAGAAATAATGTTTCTTATTATAACAAGAAAATAATAAAAATTATTTAGTTTGAGTACAAGGCCAAAAGGTTAAGCTAAAGTACAAGTTCATATAATAAATGTAATAACTCTTGTTCCATTTATAACTCGTAAGTCCTCTTCACCTTTCCTCAACTATCTACTGTCCTTTAGTGCCTGCACATTATTACAAATATGAGAACCACAAGTGGTATCTAACACCTAAAATTATGAAATAGAAGTAAAAAGATTGATTTCAATCATAAATATACATGATAATGAAGCAATCTTCATCTTTTTTTCTATCAGGCTAACAAGATAGGCTTTGCAGTTCCTCTTCCAATGTCCAGCTACTCCACAATGGAAATAGATGTCCTTATCATTCTTATTCTTGACACTGCCTGTTAGTTTTGCTACTTTAGCAACAACCTTCTGGTTCTTGTTCTTTTTCTTTTTCTTAAAGGTCTTACCCATATTCTTAGAAGAAGAATAAGAGACAACAACAAGAACATAATTAAATTCCTTCTTAAGGTATCCTTTAGTGGTCTTGAGCATGTTGAGAAATTAAGCTAAAGTTACTCTCCTTTACTTCATATGAAAGTTCGTTATGAATTGATCAAAGCTCGGGGCAAGAGACTAGAGCACTAAATCAATACTAAACTCAAGTTTCAAATCATACCCCAATTGGCCTAATTTTTTAATGTAGTCAATCATCTGCAATACATGTAGCTCTACTGAAGATCTAGGTGCCACTTTACATTGAAATAGAGCTCTAGCAGTCTCAAATATATTCACTTGACTCTGTGCACCAAACAACTCTTAAAAGTGCATGAACATCTCCCTAGCTTTCATTTTCTCATGTTGCCTTTGAAGTTCAAGAGATACACTAACTAACATCACACACGTAGCTTATTTATTATCATCAATATGACATTGATAATTTTTTCAAAGCTCATCAGCAGCATCTTGCGCAGGCTCAAATGAAAGTTTAGTGTCAATAACGTATAATTTCTTTTCTTACCTAAGAACAATTTTTAGGTTATATAATTATACTGAAATGTTTGGTCTAGTCAGTTTGTTTGCATCCACGATGCTTCTCAGGGACAAGTTCATGCTCATTTTCAAAATTTGAAATGTCAAAGAACGAAAATTTAGTTTATGCCACAAAACCAAATAAATAAGGATTTAAAATAAATATTTAGTTACTTCTATTATTTTAAACAAACCAATAGCTCTCACTATTAATTTGAGAAATCATCACATAATTTCGTAGTGGTTTTGGATCCCATTCTAATTTAATTGATCTTTAGTTTACTCAACAAACCAAATAAACTATAATTAGGTAGACAACTTTTTATCAATCACATCCTATGTGACTCCTATATCGGTTAAGTGACAACTCTTGGTCAAAGTATATCCAATATGTTATTCCTAACCTTGTCTCTAAATTAATATAATCATGAGTTTATTCATCTAAATCATAAAAATTTATTTAAGTAAACCCCATCATTATAAGACTAAACATATTTGGATTAAAGCGGCCTTAAGTTTGCTCAACAAGTCTAATAATAAACAAAATTGTGATTTAATCCTATAACAATGAAAGAAAATATTCATGTCCCTAATTACGTACTTAATATTTTAATAAGGAATTTAAAATTTTTTATGTCTCATTTTCATTAATATATTCTCATTATATTAATTTATCTAACATAATCTAATTATGAAAGATAACATGAGAACTTTTCTTGATTCTAAATATTGATTTGATAATTTATTTAATTTATTTAATCTACTATTGAAAAATTAAATTAAATTTCAAAACATTTATAATAAAATAACCCTTTGAAAACTATTTTCAAAAACTTAGAAAATAATGTTTTCTAAATTTATTAGGAATTTAAACTTAATCTTATTAAGAAAAATTAATTTAACTTAATTAAAAACAATTTAAAATTAAAATCTAAAAAAAAATTAAAACAGGCATTTGCGCAATATGCGCCTTAAGTAGTGGCAAAAAGCGTGCCTCTTGCCCATCAAGCGCATACCTTTCTTTTCCAGGAGAAAGCTTGGTTTTTTTTTCACTTTTTTTTTCTACTTCCTCAGTTGCTACTGATCTCCACTACCTTGTATGCTTCCCTCTCCAACTGGCCATAATTACAAGATTGAAAAAAAATTTCGAACAGATCTTTAGACAAAGATACAAAGTACACCACCATTGGTGGTGAACTTTATTGCTGGTTTTCTTGTTTGTCTAGCAAACACCACTCATTTAATAACAAGAGCTCAAAAACTCAAACATTAAATCTTGAATAAATGAACAGAAACTCAACCAAACAAGCATTAAATTTGATTTTAATGGACAAGAATCATAATAGTAGCTAAAACACACTTTAACCCATGAATATTAAAACCAAAGCAAATGTTATGCATTCATATATTTTAAACACCGTTTTTTTAAACATATAGTAACAATAATTTCCATTACAGCATACATTATTCTTTTAAAAAAATAGAAAACTCAATCACCATTGAATTAATGAAAAATCCCCTTCTAATCTATAATGTTTTCGATTACAAAACACTAAAACCTTTTCAGTAAATGCAGTAATAATGACCTTAATTTTCAGGAAACATGAATGACAAGCATCAAGGAACTCAAAATATCAAAAAAAAATATTTTTAGAAAATCTATGAATCACTATTCAACAAATTTTCTAGTAATCAATTCAACAAACCCAGAAATCATGAATTATTCAAGAAACTAACGAGCATAAACTTTTAAGAATATTACTACACATAATAGTTCGGAAACATTTTCTAGATCAACTAAAACATACAAAATATTCAAAACAATTCCATTTGCATTCTTTTCTAGAAACAATTTAATGAATAAGAAAAACATATAAATGTTGGCATTGTCATAAGTCTAAAACTTAAAAAGTAGCATATTGAAGACATTAGAAATTCTATAAATGTAGCAAACTTGGAGAGGCAGTCAACATGCATGAAATGCTTCCAAAAGATGTATGATAGGTAGAAACAAACAAATAACCATACTTTTCAAACCATTTTGAAAACAAAAATACAAAATTTTATTCAAAACATTTCTAGAACAAAATTATCAGTGTAACTCTTACACGAAACAAACCGTATTAAAACCAAGCTATGGATCAAAATTAAATCTGTTAAAGGGAGCTCTGATACCACTGTTGAAAAATAAACACAAGATTAAATCTAGGCGAAGAGGAATAATTTCAAAATTTTTCAACATGATCATCTTAACAAGATTTAATTGAAACATATGACAAAAAAATAATGAAGTTACACTAACATATAACAAGAAAATAATGAAGTGACACTAACCTGTTTCAATTTCCTGTTGTAATTTTTCTTTCCTTAACGAATATGTCAATCCACAAGTCGTTCAATTTTCTAGCCTCTAATAATATCCACAAATCTATTTCAAAGAAAACTCAAATATGATTTGAGAGAAAAAAAATGTAAAATGTGCTAGCTTTATTTTTCTAATTGTTCCTTTTATATGAAAAATCATATTTGTCATATCATTGGACTTTATCAATATTACAATTAAATTCAAACTTTAATTATAATTATAAATCAGCCTTGATAAGATTATATATCATATATTGATCCTTGAAATTTGTAAAACTTCTCAATTAAGTCCTACTTCATTAAAATTTTACTTTCGTTTTTATAGACCTTTTATGTGTGACCCATTAGGTTCCTAATATGTTGGCAATAATTATAAATTCTAATTATAATTCACAATTTGAATGAGATAAATTAAAACTCCTTTTAATTTATCCGTAATTCTCTAATTAAAAAATTATAATAATAAATCATGATTGACGTTCAGTAATATATCATGACCACCTAAATATTAAGAATGTAAAAGCAGTTTGACTTAACCTATCTATGCATGGTTATGATATATAATTTAATCCTTTTGTCATCCAATATTCCAATTGGACTTAGAATATGGAATTATTGTCTATTCTAAATAATCCAATCATGTTCATTATTACTAATTAGTAAATGATTTATAATTTATATTTGAAAAATAATTTTTAAAATTTCTATTCATTATGGCAAGATTTCCAAAATCATTAATAATAAAGAATAGTAAAACATTCTCCCTAATTACTTTAGAGTTACGAATCCTTTATTGTTCACTTAACTATCTTCATATGGTTCATACTATATTCAATAACTATCGAATTAAACTACTCTAAGAATAGAACATAAGTAACATCAAAACATAGTAATTCTTACATGAGATAACTTTGGTAATCTTAAGTTTAATGATCAATTATAAAATCATCATAATGAGATAATCAATAGACACACAAGTAATGTTCCATTTGAAATTCTCATAATCAGGTCAGTTTAGTGAACTTATTTTCTAATAAGCACCCACACATTTGTTTAAGTGTCTCCATATTTTAATCTATAAGATCAATTGCTTTCTTCATAAGAAAGAAATAAAATGTGTGTTAATCTAGCCATTCCATCAATATTCCATCTTGATGAAATTATGATTAGGAACATTTTAGAAATAAAAAATACAATTTAAATATCATAATTATAATCTCATTATAATTTCTAATTGCACAATAATTATTATATGAATTTTATGTTTATGATTAATAATTAAAATAATTAATAAATATACAAAAATAAATAATGCATTTTATTAATAAAATAATAATATCATACAGATTTACAACTAACAGATTGGCTGCAAGGGCATAAATCAATAGTGTCGACATATGGAGGAGTAAGAAGAAAAGGACATTTTTTAATTTTATGTTATATTAATCTTGGAATATAAAGAATATTTTTAATTTTACATGTTTTTTTAAGTAAATCAACAATTCTTTTAGTGTTATCGTTTGCTTATCATCAAGCAATCTAATTTTTATTATATTTCTCAAGTTAGTTAAATATTCTAAATTTCTGGTCATAAGATACAAGGTATTAGTATTAATTATCTAATTCAATTCTTTCTTACCAATCATTTTTTTATTGGTACCTGAATGTAAGAATTCAAGACATATACTAAATAGATTTCATTCCTTTGTCATTTAAAACTACCTTCTTTTCTTTGTGGTCCTTGTTGTCTTCTCTTATTTTCGTGACTTTAATACCATAAGAAAATCCTTATTAGGCAAATTTTTATCTATTATTGATATCCTTAAATTCATATATATATATATATATATTATAACTTGAAAAATAAGCCACTTGCTATTAAAAATGGATTCCTATATAAGATAATTCAACTCCTAAACAGATTTTTAAATAGAAAATACAAATCTTAAATAAGACATAACCTAAATAGGACATAACAACTATTTTACATATTTACATATACATTTCAATATTCCAAGATAATTCACCTAAAAATGGATTAAAATGGGAAGACCACCAAAATCCCATACAGAACTATGTCTTTTTATCCAATATAAATTTAAATTTCTCTTCTCATGACCAAATAAATAACTCTAAAGCAATTCAAACCTTGATATATTGTAATTAACCCATAATCTCAAACTCACTTGTGTACGGAATCATAATTAAAATAATAGTAAGCAGACAGGTGATGAATGACATATACACTCATGTAGGGATTTCAAAAATGGACCTGACCCAATAACCCAATCTAGCTGACCTGGATCATACCCAACCTGACCCGATTTGACTAAAAAAGTCAACGGACTGAACCCGATCTGACCTTAACCCAAACCCGAACTCGATTTCATATGAACCCGAGATAACCCGAATCCGATCAGACCTGAACTCGAATGCACCCGACTTTAATAGATCCGAACCTGAATGCACCCGAACCCGAATTGACCTGAATCGGTTTTCACCCGAACCCGTATTAACCCGAATTGACCCGACTTTAATGCAAATATTACACTTTAAAAACATAAAAAATTAAAAAAAATTATTTATAGATATGATTAAAATTTAAAATGAGGAAATATTAAATTTAAAATTTTAATTAAAATAACAAAAATAATTAAGATGAA
>JAOXYD010214736.1:0-19789 GCA_028565735.1 Pinacopodium congolense
GCCAAGTTAGACTAGTTTAGCAATTTTAAGGTTTTTAATCAAATTGTTTGGATTTTCCTAAATAATTGTAATCTAATCAACATAGTAATTAAGCAATTTTCCCCATGGTATCGACATCTAAAGTCTAAAATTTACTCAATTGTATTACTTTTACGATTGGTGTACTTTCCTTAATTCTATTGGTTTTCAAAGAAAAATCATTTCAAAATCATTAAAAATTTATAAGTCACCTAACTAAACCAAAATCAATCACAACTTTAAAAATATGGCCAAAGATTTAACACACGTAGTTAAAACACAAGTACAATCTAAAACTCACGTCAATTTATGAATTGCTGAGAGAAAATGAAATTTTTGACCTATCGGTTGACCGAACCCTTAAGCTTTATCAATTGGTTGACCAGACCTACCCATCGGTCGACCAATTTGATCGACCAATGTCCGTCGTTCGATCAAACGAACCTCTAAAGATGGTAAACATAAAAAAAAACATACAAATAGTAAACTATAAACTATAAACAATCGAGAGAAAAAAAAAACAGCTATCTAGTTTTCAGAATCCATATGGTTTTTGTTTTGTGAAAGTTGTTATTTTTATAACCATTTGAAAAAAATTTTAGGTGATTATAACAAAAATAAGAAACATATCCGTGATAGTCATAGTATGTGAAAAACAATGGAGTGTAAGTCCTATATGCATTTCTGTAGTCATTTCTATATCTAAGATCATTGTAAAAACTTCGTTGAATATTTTGTTTAGGATGTGTGAAAGTCTTTTTATCATTAAATTTTTATTGGGAGAAGTTTCTATATCTTGATTGTATTTGAAAGCATGATGCTTATGCTGCGGTCTACCAAGTGCACTCTGAACATTCCTAGGAGCATATTCATCTTCCAAGTTCTTTGCCTTCACAAAAACAATCTTACTAGTATATGCTCCTTTTTCATTACTATACCTGAAACTATGTTTATCATTTTTCAAACTTTTGAATACTCAATAAAGTATCTAATTTTCCTTTTTACTTGTTGAATTTTACAAGTGATTCCTTGAGGGATTCAATTTATTTCTTTAGGGACCTATTTTCGTTTACAAGCTCATTATTGTCTTTATTAATCAAGTTCATATCTTTTCTAAGGTAATTTTTTTTATTTATATGCATCTAATTCTTTTAAAGTTTTCTTGTGCTTATCATGAAACTCCTTGTTCTTTCTAGTTAATTTTTCTATGTATTTTAACACTTCTTCATGCATATAATCACATTCATCTTCACTAGGTAAAGAACGTACCTCGTTGTGCTCCATAAAACATATGTTGGTTACATCTTCTTATTTGGAATCGCTAGATTCGGACCAAGAGGCTTTTAATGCTTTCTTTTCTTAAAGTCCTTCTTTTCTTTCTTCCACACCTTCTTTTCCTTCTTCTCATCTCTTCCTTCTTCTTCTTATAAGTGGAGGCATTGCGATCTCAAATGTCCTTTTACACCACACTCAAAATATATTGTGTTATATAACTTATATTTTGAATAAGATGTACCTTTTTGACGCGTTGAGGCATTTCGCATGAGCTTCTTTAGCCTTCTTATGATGAATGCGAGCTCCTTATTTTCCCTTCCAACCGAAGATTTTTCATTATCACTTTCCTTTTTTTTTCGTTTTAAACGCTATATTTGTTTATATGATTGAAGATATTATGAAAATTTGTATGTATGACTTTTCAATCTTTAAAGACTCCTTTGAGTATTGTTTGCAAAACTTGAATAGAGTATTTAAAAGATTTAAGGAATCACATTTAGTCCTTAATTGGAAAAAATGCCACTTCATGGTGTATGAAGGTGTAGTTTTGGAACACAAGACTTCATACAATGGTATAGAAGTAGATGGGGCTAAAACAGAGGTCATCAAGAAGTTTCCACCACCAAGAAATGTCAAAGGTACTCAAGCATTTTTAAGATATGCTGGATTTTATTGCTAATTCATTAAATGTTTTTCTTTTATTGGTAGATCCCTCACTAATTTATTAGTTAAAGATGCACCTTTTCACTTTGATACTCACTATTTGAATGCTTTTGATAATTTAAAGGAGCGCTTATCTCAACACCAATTTTAACCTCATCAAATTAGATCCCTATCATTCTTGATCATGTGTGATGCTAATAACCAAGCATTAGGGTGCATTCTAGGATAGCCAAAGGATAAAAGACTTCAAAAACCATTTATTTTGCAAGCAAGACCATAACAAGAGCCCAATTGAACTACACAACAATCAAAAAGGAATTACAAGCTATGGGGTTTGCAAGTGACAAGTTTCCATCTTACCTATTAGATTTAAAGTTAATAGTTTATAAAAATCATGCAACCTTAAGATACTTATTACTAAGAAGGATGCAAAGCTAAAGCTTATTTAGTGGGTATTGCTTTTACAATAGTTTGATATCGATATTATTGATCAAAAGCGAGTAGAGAACGTGATGGCGGACCATTTATCACGTTTAGAAAGAGCATAGCTGCAACCAAGTAAAGAATCAATGAAAAATTTCCCAATGAATTCTTGATATTGGTAAATTATATTTTTGTGCTATGATTTGTTGACATAGCAAACTATATTGCTAGTGGTATCCTTCCTCTAGATTTATCTTATCAACAAAGGAAGTGGTTTTTGTTTGGGTGTACTTGTTATGTTTAGGATGAACCTATCTTGCATAAAATATATGCTAATGATGATTTCTAAGTGTGTTCCAGAGGATGAAATGCTTGAAATTATAATTCAATGTTACAATTAATCTTATGTAAATCATTATAAAGCAAATAAGACAGCAACTCATGTGTTAGAATGCGAGTTCTTTTAGCATAGGTTGTTCAAAGATATGCACGAATATGTGAAGAAATATGATACATACCAACGAGTCGAAAATATTTCAAAGAGAGATGAGATTTCCTTCTCCAAAATCTTAGAAGTAAAAGTTTTTAAAGTATAGGGGGCTATATTTCATCGAACCTTTCCCATCCTTACTTGGGAACACCTATATATTAATGGGTGTGGATTATGTTTCTAAATGGGCCGAAGCATTGGCAACCCCATCCAATGATGGAAAAGTAGTGCAAAAGTTTATCAAAAGAATATTCAATAGGTTTATAGTTTTAAGAGCAATCATAAGTAATAGAGGAACTCATTTTTGTAACAATCCTTTCGAAGTTATGCTTAAGAGATATGGAGCTTACCATAAAGTGACCATAACTTACTTCCTATAAATAAGCGATCAAGTAGAGGATATGAATAAAGAGTTGAAGAAGATTTTGGAAAAGATATTGAGTAGTTCTAGGAAAGAATGGGAACTTAAGTTAGATGATGCACTATAGTCATACCAACCCTCATTCAAGACATCTATAAGTATAACCCCATTGCATTTTTTCTATGGTAAGGCTTGTCACTTGCCCATGGAGTTAAACCATATGGTGTATTTGGCCACAAGGCATTAAAATTTAATTAGAAAGTAGTTGGTGAGAAGATTTTATTACAACCTAATAAATTGGAGGAGTTACAATTTGATGCTTATGAGAATGTCAAATGTTGAACCAAAGAGGTTCTAATCATGTCTTTTAATGATGACAAAACATTATTATTACTAATATTTGAGTTCTGGCTTGTAATCAAGATAGGTAAATGTTTGAAAGTTCAAGAACTTGTATGTGAAGTCTCAGGTAGAAGAGCCTTCATGAAGACAATAAAGAAAGGAACAAACATTAAAGTGTTAAAGTGAAGATGAAGTCAAGAAGATTAAGTTTGGTTAAGATGAGGTATGTCTTAAGTTGTAAGTCTTTTTTATCTTAATCAATGCTTGTAAAGGGGTTCTCATATTTGCATGTATAGGCATATATGATTTGAATTATGGTTTTAGTGATTTGACATAATAGGAATTGAATTAGAGTAGCATATAAGCTAAAGGTTGCATAATCTAGTAGTAATGCGATGAATTATATTAATATGTGCATCTTGATAAGTTTAAGTGAATTGAATTGTTGATTAAAGTTATTTATATTTGTTTGAATTTGTTTGAACATACTTGTGACATAAATTTTGTTTTATGGAATGTTTAAAAAGTTTTTAAAGTTGTTTAAGAATGAAAAGTCTCAACATTGATCATGCATTACATATAGTCACTCCTAAGTTAAATAAAGTTTGATTTCATAGCAAATCCAATTTTTAAAGTTAATTAATTCATGTTGATTTTTTATATAGTTCACACTGTGTCCCAAGACTTGTTTGAAGTCCTATTTTATGCTAGAATAATATATGAAATTTGTTGGATTTGTTTAAAGTTAGTATAGGTCCTCCTCTAATGGCTACTTTTTTTCTTATTTATAATTAATTCAAGAAAAACCCTAAAGCAGCTAATAAAAATAGAAAGAAGCCACAAAAATATTCCCAGTAGTCTCTTAGATCTCTCAGCTCTCTCAACTCACATTTTCATGATCTCAAAACAAGATTGATAGACTAATCTTCTCCAATATCTTCAAACTGCCACCATTTACATTTTTTTGTTTTCTCTTATCCCTATCATATCTTATCTAATTGTTTAAATTACGAGATTTCTATTCTTTGTTAGAATAAGTGTTTCTGAGTTTGTTTAATCATAGCTTCGATTTTTCAGTTGATTATTTTGATAGGTTAGAGCTTTATCTCTCATCTACATTGAACCAGGATCTATTTGCTCTAGTCTATTTAATTAAGGTTCCTAGATGTTCTGAGATTTTTTTTTTATTTTAGAAGATTATTCATTAGGTTTCAATTCTATTCTTATCAAATCTATCCAGACCTTCCTATTTGTTTCAAATTTCTTGAAGGTTATTTAAATTGCTTTAAAAATCGTTTTCCAGAAACACCTAAACTATCACTATTTTTCTATTCTTGAGTTAACTGGATCTTGTGATTATATAAATTAGTTCTTGGTGTGCAAGCATGTTGTGTTTATTTTTTTTTATGATATTAGGATTATTGAGATAATTTTATTTTAATTTTTTAGCATTTATATCTTCTATTTAAGGTCTGTATCTTCAGAATGCTTGAATTTGTCCAGATTTTGTATACTTGCTTTCATACATATATTTGAGCATATAAATCTTTTTTTTTTTGTTCCAAACTATTGTTTTCTATTTTTTTAAGTCATAAAGAGCTTCATTGGCTACTTAATTGATTTTTTATAGACTTGTTTAAATGTTTGGAAGCCTTTATTGTTCTATCTATCAAATATGTCCAAATTCGGATTAATTAAACATTTCAAATAGTATTTCATCAACATACAAGTATTTGTGTACATTAGAGATTGCATAAGGCATTGGCATTGCATGAATTTCATTTGATCCCCTTTTCTTTAATTCATTTTGATCAATTTGATGATAAGTTATATAAGCTTAAGTAGAGGCTTTGGTAGCCTAAGTTTGGGGTTTGTTATTTTTAAACAAAAATTGTATTTTGGTGGCGTTTGTAAAGGGTTACTCTGTACCCATTAGAAAGTAAGATTGGTTGGGTTCTCTTAACCCTAAGAACCAAGATTGATTGGGTTCCTCTTCACCCTAAGAATCAAGATCGGTTTGGGTTTCTCTTGACTCTTATGAATCAAGATTATAATAGGTTTCTCTTATCCTTGGTTAACAAGATTTTTATAAAGGTTACTCTTTACCCTAAAAGAAAGATTGCAATTGTTTTGATTTGTTAGTAAAGAAAGATATCTAACATGTAGTAAGAGAGAAGACGTGGCCTATCTGTAGAGTTGGTGAACTTCTATAAAAACATTGTGTCTCTCTCTTCCCTTCTCTCTTGGTCTTTTGCTTGTTTTGTGTTTTGTTTATTAATTTATTTGTTATCTTTTCAGCATTCACTTTTTCACATCTCATTGTTTTGAGTTGGATTAGGTGTTAAACTTTATTCCGTAAGAAAGTTTTTAAATCTCAATTTATCCCCCTCTTGAATGCCTTTAGGGCTTACATCAAGTTGTATAAGGAAAAAGTGAAAAAGTGATATGACGCTTGCATCAAGAGAAAAGAATTCAAAAGTGGTAGCTTGATATTATTATTTAACTTAAGAATTTGTTTTTGGAAAAGCTTAAGTTCCATTTAAGTAGTCAATTTAAAATCATCCAAGTGTTCAAGCATGGAGTCTTATAATTGGAGAAAGAGGCTTAAGGTGAATGAGCATAAGTGCAAATCGTACTGTAGAGGAGTCTTTCACAAGAAGGGAAAGTGATCTCTTTCCATTTCCTTGTTTGATAAGATTATGATTGAGGAATGGTAAGCTAGTGACCTTAACCTTAGCATGTTTTGTTGGTAGTTAGTTTTCTTTATGAATTCTTCTGTGTTTTGATTGTTTTCTTTTGATGTTTTTTGTGTTGGAATCCCTAATATTAACTTGTTCACTAATGATTTGTTATGTGATTATAGGATCGAGTGGCTTTCCTTAGCATTAAGATGGCAAAAATAAGTTGGAAAGCTCAATTGGAAGAGACCCTATAAGTCACAATTATGACTCAAGAGGAAGCAATTCTTTTGTCACGATTATGACAACATGAAAACCTCCCTATAAGTCACAATGGTGACTAGTCATGATTTTGACTTACCAAGCCTCCTTAAAAATGTGCCTTATTCATTTTAAATCCTAACTTTTTGACTTTATTCTTCCTCTCTTTAATTTCTCTCACTAAGTGCCACCCCTACCTACCCAAACTTTATAGTTTCATCAATTTTCACCTAAATTTTGAGTTTTCTACCAATTTTACACCATATTTTCATCTTTCCTTAAGATTTCTTTTCATAAACATGGCAAATCTCATCTTTTACACTTAATCTCATCACCTTGTCTCTTCTTTTTATATTAATTTCTCTCTCTTGATTATTTTGCAGGTTTTTTCTTTACCACCATGGCTAAGAAAGTGAAGCAAGTCATAAAAGGGAAACCTAACTTAAAAGGCAAAACCCAAGTTTTCAGACATAGATTGAGTGATTTAAAGGAGGAATTCAGAGCTCCATTCCTTATCTTAACAAGAGAAGAAGCATGAAGACGATGAGATTTCTAGTGAGATCTACAATGAAGAAGGTGAAAGATGGGAGAATATTCTAACTGTAGTGGAAGATAACAACAAAAAGTTAGAACGAAATATTATAACTGTAATGGAAGATAACAACAAAAAGTTGGAATGATGGCTAGATGCAATGGAAGCACAAATACAATAAGTGGCACACCAATAAGAAACATAAATTGAAGCTAGTGGCGCACTAACAATAATACCAAAAAATAAGTTGCTAAAGTTCTTTGTCATTCAAGGAATGCAAATACCTTCACCTACCTCATCCCCACCATAATCTCCATAAGCTTTCTTGCCATTTACCTCTTTTATTTTTGTTATGCATTACATTATGTTCCTTGTTTGCATTGTTGTTTCACTTTTCCACATTAAGGAAAATGTGTTGTTCAAGTGTGGGGAATGGGCATGCTTGTATTCAGTATATCATTTTTCTTGTGATTATGCATGTGTTCTTTTTAGGCTTAGTTAATTTATGTATTCACTTGCCTTTGTTGTATTTTATTGCATGGATTTGAATGTGTTAATGGTGCGAGATTGAAACGAATGAATTTGACTTAAAAAATAAGTATTTGAATGTGAAAAATCATTTTTCTTATGAAATTCATGGCTTGAATGTCTTTTCATTGAATGTGTAATTTAATCAAGATAGTTTACATCTATTCTTTTGTCTTTGACACTTATTTGGATGCATTTGTGATAAACTAGAAATAAATTAGTAGGTATCACTAGTGATCCTTCATGAAAGTGAGTAGATTAGGAAGAAATGACATAGGCTAAAGTAGAATTCTTATTCTACTAACCTCATTGAAAATTTGGATTAAGAAAAGAACTATTAGCCAGTTGTGAGTTGTGATATAGTTGATTAACAAGGGGACATTCATGACAAAGTATTTACCTTCGTGTTAAAATGCTAGAATGACACTCCCATTAAGCTCAAAAGAATGAACCTAATTGAGTAACTAGGGAAGCATTCACAAAAAATTATGTGCCTTAATGTAAAAATTAATTAATTAATTATTCAAAGTAAATGTAAAAACTTGGTGCTTAATTGAAAACTGAAAACCTATGGATCTTCCTTAAGTGTCATGACACTTCATGAATGGTTGCTTAGAGATAGACTACCTTGCACATTGTAATATAATCAATGTATGGTTACAAGTGCCATAAGTACAAGAATAGGCTACTAATACCTTGATTAAAATGAATCGTCTTAAATGCTCAATATTGTAAGACAATTTAATTCTATCAAGCCTTATCCCATTGTTGTACTTATACTATTTGTGCATTCATGTCATCATATTGTTGTTGCATCGTTATATGACTTTTGTGTTTATCTGTTTTGTATTTTAAGCTTTGCTTAGGGACAAGCAAAGGTTAAAGTATGGGGAAGTTAATAGGGTTACATTAGAAGTTATTTCTTAAGTTGTTTATTGTATTTATGTGCTTGTGTAAGTTGATAATTAGGTTTTCAAGTCTTAGAATCATGTTCTTTTGATATGTTTTTAATGTTCATTGGTTTTGTGTAATATGTATTGATTTTTTATAAGAAATTGATTTCATAATCATGTTCTTTTGATATGTTTTTAATGTTCATTATTTTTGTGAAATATGTATTGATGTAAGATAAGAAATTAATCTCAATTTTCTAAGAACTTAATAAAGTTTCATGTAGAGTTGGAGGGAGAAAAGTTGAGGACAAGATGAAGAAACAAGAAGAAATTGTAGGTCATGATTGTTACTTATCCATAATTATGGCATAAGATTTTAGATCCACCAAAGTCATGATCATGACTAGTCACGATCGTGACATGCCTAAAATCATAAAAGATCCAGATTTTACGTAGTTTTGAATAAGTTTGAGCTATTTTATGATTAAAAATATAAGGGAAAGCCTAGTAACTGCCATTCTAAGTTTAGGAAAGGTCCTAAGAGGGAAATGAATAGGTTTTAAAGAGGAAAAATGAGAAACTCCGTTAGGTGGAAACATCAAGATCAATCAAGCTATCTAGATTTTTTATATGAAGGGCTTCAAGTTGCATTTTTTTCTTTCCCTTTTGATCTCTTGCCCATGAATCTTTAATCTAAATCATTGTGTTTTCAACAAGATTACAGATTATTAAGTCTGTTTTAGGGTTTATTCTTGAATTGTTTGTACGACTTTTACTTTATTGGATTTACTACATAAATTTTTATAATATTTAATGTGCTTATAGTTGATCGAATAGAGAGATTGGATCAATTTATTTGTATTAGGTTACGCAATGAGAGTTGATAGCTTAATAGACCTGTAAATATCAAGTTAAAAAGTAATTAAAGAGAGATCTTGATTACTTATTAATTACATTAAGATTGCTTCAAATGCAATTGGGTATTTAAGAGTATTTTTGTGAATCAAAAGATTACAAATCAATTAAGATTACTTGATTAGATCTTAAGAGAGGGTAATCAAAATCATTGGATTTCTAAGATTGAACATAGTTAAATTAATAAGGTAAAGAGAGGATAAGAAAGGATAGAATAACCCCTAAGGTTCTATCATTAAGTAACTTCAATGTTATTGCTTTCTTATGTATGTTCACTAATCAAGTTTTGCTAACTTAGTTTAATTTTCTATTTCTACATTTTTAGTTTACCATAAACAAATTATGATTCAAATTGTTAGGTTTCTATATTTAATCCTTATGGGAACGATATCCGTGATACTATAAGATACAACTGGTATACTTACAGTATAGCGTAAAATAAACAACATAATGCACCGATAACTTTTGAAAGGTTCATAATGGCAATATTTTCAGGCATGATTAAGGACATTATGGAAGTTTTCACAGATGAATTTTCAATCTTTGGAGACTTTTTTAAGTATTTGTTTACAATTTTGGATAGATTTCTTCAAAAGTGTAGGGAATCACACTTGGTTCTCAATTAGGATAAATGCCACTTCATGGCACACAAGGGTCTAGTTTTGAGGCATAAAATGTCGTGTAAGGGTATATAAGTGGATAAAGCCAAAATAAAAGTCATTAAGAAGCTTCCACTGAGTTATGTCAAAGGCATGTGCATATTTTTAGAAGATGCAGGATTCTACCATCGTTTCATAAAGGATTTCTCTTTTCGTTAGACCATTTACAAATTTAGTAGTTAAGGATGTGTTTTTTCATTTCGATGCTAACTGTGTACATGCTTCTAATAGGTTAAAGAGGCACTCATTTCTACTCCCATATTAACATTGCTCGATTGGTCCTTACCATTCAATGTTATGTACAATGCCAATGATCAAGTAGTAGGATGTGTATTGGGGCAATGAAAGGACAAAAAACTACATGCCATTTACTACACAAATAAGAACTTGGTAGGAGTGCAACTGAATTACACAAAAATTGAAAAACATTTTTTAGTAGTGGTATGTACATGTGACAAGTTTCAATCTTACCTCTTAAGTTCAAAGGTGATCATTTATACAGACCATGTGGTGTTGAGATACCTTTTTTACTATAAAAGATGCAAATTTGAGGCTTATCCAGCAAGCGTTGCTTCTTCAAGAGTTTGATATTGAGATTAAAGATAAGAAAAAAGTAGAAAACATGATGGTAGGCCACATATCACGTCTTGAAGGAGGGGAGGTATAGTAAGGTGAAGAAATCAATGAGAAATTCCTAATAAATTCGTGATGATGGTACACTGCCTATTGGTTTCTTGATGTGTAGATATAACAAACCATATAGTAGGTGGTATCCTTCCCCTTAACTTGTCATATCAATAATGGAAATCATTTTTATATGAGTTTACTCATTATTTATTAGAAGAACTCAATTAGTATAGGATTTGTGCAGATAGACTAATTTGTAAATGTGTTTTGAAGGAAGAAATATTAGAAAAATTAACATAGTGTCATAATTCTTTATATGCTCATAACTATATGCAACAATGTGATAAATTCCAAAGAGTTGGAAATATTTCAAAGAGAGATAAAATGCCTCTTTTGAACCTCTTGGAGATCGAAGTGTTTAATGTATGGGGGCTAGACTTCATAGTGCCCTTTCCATCCTCTCTTGGGAACACATATATTCTAGTTGTTGTGAATTTTGTCTCCAGATGGGCTAAATTAATTGAAACTCTAACTAATGTTATAAATTCGACTTAAAGATTTATTAAAAGGATATTTAGTCAGTTCAGAGCACCACTATTAATCATAATTAATGACAGTGTGGATTTTTGCAACAAGCCCTTTAAAACTCTTCTTAAGAGGTATGGAGTCTACCATAGAGAAGCCACACTCTATCATTTACAAATAAGTGGTTAAGTTGAGGTTATCAATAGAGAATTTTAGAGAAATAAGTGAATGGTTCGAGGAAAAATTAAGCATTAAAGCTAAATGAGGCACTATAGGCATATCGAATCATATTCCAGACACCTATAGGAATAATCCCTTTTCGACTTATTTATGGTAAAGTCTGTCACTTGCCCATGGAATTGAAGCATCGAGCATATTGGGTGATCACGGCATTAAATTTTAATTAGAAAATAATGAGTGAGAGGAGACTCCTACAACTCAATGAATTGGAGGAGTTAAATTTTAATGCTTATGAGTATGTCAAGTTATACAAGAAAATGATGAAAAGATGGCATGGCACTTGTATCAAGAAGAAAGAATTCAAGGTTGGAGACTTAGTATAACTATTTAACTTAAAATTGAAACTATTTTCAGATAAGCTTGAGTCACATTAGAGTGGTCCTTTAAAAGTGTCCCAAGTTTATAAGGATGAAGCTTTAAACTTAGAAAATGAGAAAGGGGAAACTTTCAAGATCAATGGGCATAGATGCAAGTCATACTTTGGAGGAGTGTTCTCACAAGGAAGGGTAATAGTCTATCTCCTTTCCTTTGTTTAATAATACTAAGATTATGAAATGGTCGAGCTTGTGACCTTAAAGTTAGCATGTTAGATTTTTAGTTAGTATTTTTCTTAGGTTCAAGTGATTGTTTTTACAGTTTTGATCTTTAAGTTGTTTTTGATTATGTTTTATCAGGATGTAATGATGTTGATAAGTTCAATGAGAGCTTCAAGTTGTGTCTTATTGAATGTAGGTTTGGCTAATTTCAATATATTGGAGTTTCCATAACCAGTTTGAGGGGAAATTCCATGAAAGGACCTCCTTGAATGATCATCCTTAAGATGGGCATAACTCGTTGTCATGATCATGCACCTTACATGATCGTGCCATGCATGATAGCCCACATCCCTTGGTTTTTGTTTTAACCTTACCTTACTTCACTTATTTTCACTCATTTTTTCCTCTCATTTTCTCTCTCTCTTACAAACCCCTCAACCCCATTTTTACCAAGCTTCCTTCATCTTTCAAACCTCCTTTGTGCTTTCTTCCACTTTTCCACTATTTTCACCTAGATCTAACACCTTCCACATAAAACCCATGATTCCTTGGACTTTTCGATTAGTTTATCTATCTCCTCTTTGTGTTTCGCTATCTTATTGATTTTTCAGGTAATTAGAATGAAAATGACATCAAGATTGAAGCAAATTGTCAAGAGAGAGGAACCTAAAGGCCAAATATATACATATATATATATATGGTGCAAAAAGATTTGGCAATGGATTTTTGTGCTTCTTTACCCATGTTCTCGCAAGAGGAAGGTAAATCATTCCAACTTCTCAAACCTAGGCCTATTGTTACACCTAAGTATTTTGATTTTCACATTATAGTGGAATTAGGGCTCAAGGATAAGTTGGAAAAATTAAGGAAATTTGCATGAAAGAGTTCATTTATTGTGATTTTCCAATTTATTAAGAAATAATTATGGAATTTTTCACTACACTACAGTATGATGTTAAACACATGAATGAATTTTGGTTCAAATCGAAATGGAAACCTTGTAAATTAGATTGTAACATTACGATTGACATATTTGCCTTCCCTAAGTCTAAAATTCATGAATCCTATAAGGATTTTAGCCCTCATGTTTATTAGAAACCATCACAATGCACCTAACATTCTCATTCGAAGTCCTAAACATTTGTTGTTAAATAAATTCATGTGGCATGCCATGTTTAATAAGACTCAAAGAAACAAGTTCGCAATAAAGGAATTATTTATGTTTTGGTGCATGGATCACATGGTAAAAGTTTGTACATCATATCATATTTTTCATACCTTAGTTAGTTTGATTACTAGAAAGGGTACTTACCTAGGAATGGTTTTCATTGTTACTCCATTGGCTTAACACTTTAGTGTTAAAGTCAATGGACTAACCATTATTGCACTTGAATATTTTGATAAAATGCACTTACGGCTAGTTGAGATTTTGGAGCACGAAAACATAGAGCTCTGTGATCCCAGTTCCAAATTTACTATTAAGTAAAGAAAAAGCAAGAACCCATCTAGTGACAACTTTGATTAAGAAGGGGAAGGCTGGGAAGTAGTTCTTAACATCATAAAAAAAACAACAAAAGATTGGAGGGTGGAACAGACACCATGTAGGCGTAGTTGTAACAAGTATTGCTAGTAGCTCTACTAAACGAAGAAATTACTGCAATGCTTTGTGGTCTAGGGCACACAAGTTCTCTCTCCAACATTGGCACCCGACTCAAATGCCATAAGCTTTCCTATCTTTTTTTATTTAATTTAATTTATTTCTATTTTATTGCATTGTTTACGTTTGCTTGTTTCATTATGTGCTACTTTTCACATTAAAGACAATATATTGTTCAAGTATGGTGAGGTTGTATATATCTTTAAATTATCATTCTATTTGTGTATTTGTATCTTTATAGTGTTTTATTATTATTACTTATGTTGCTAATGTGCAATTTGTTACATTTTTTTTGCATTTTGTAAAGTATACATTTTAGTGAGTGTGTCATTAACATGGAATTGAAAGTAACTAGCTTAACTGTGAATGTGATTATTTAAGTTGTGAATAAGCATTAACTTGTGAAATTTGTATCTTGAGTATATTTTTTATTGAATCTACAAATTATCTTAGATGTTATATCTTTTCTTTTAATTATAACATTTGTTTTGAAGCACTTGTAGTAAATTGGACATGATTTGATAGGCATCATTAGTGATCTTTCATGGAAATAGACTGATTAGGAAGAAATGAAGTAGGCTAGAAATATAAAGTTAAATAAAGGTAAAGTTACATAATGATTTAATACAAATTTATTATTCCGCTGGCCTAATTAAAAATTGAGGTTAAGAATATAGTTATTAACCAATTGTGAGATGTGATATAATCGAGTAATCAAGGGGTAGACATGACAAAATGTTTGCATTCACATTAAAAGACTAAGTTTTGTTTCAAAGCAAGTGTAAAAGTATTGTGCTTAAAATGAAAACTAAAAGCCTATTAATCCTCTTATAAATGTTATGACATTTTCATGAGTAGTTACTTAGTGATAGCATACCTTTCAAATTATAAATAAAATTGAGTGCATACTTACAAGTACCATAACTGCAAGAATATAGTGAAAATATCTTAATTAATATAAATAGAACAAGTTAGTAATTTGGATCTTCTTCAATGATTAATGTTATTAGGTAAGTTAATGCTATTAAATTCTATATCATTGTTACATCGTTACATGATTGTGTTTGTGTGTTAGTTTGTTTGATGTTTTTAGTTCTGCATAGAGATAAGTAAAGGTTTAAGTGTAAGAAAGTTCATAGGTGTGTTATTGAGTGTGTTTTCTAGGTTGTTAAGTGTATCATCACGTGTCTTTAGGATGATAATCATGTGTTTAGGGTTTAGATTTATATTATTATTAATTTTTATGTGTTTTTTTTATTACTATTTATTTAGGGCAAGGTTTAATCTTACTTAAAGAGTTATCTTTATTTTAATATGGAGTTAAAGCAAGAAGTCACATGAAGAAGTTGGAAGAGAAGTTAGAGAAATAGCAGGGCACGATCATATAACCTTGAACAATTATGCACATCTGTTGCCTAGAAAAAGTGCAACCTCCTGTAACGATCGTGCCCCAATGTCCAGAATCTGTTGGACATGGGTTTCATGCATTTTTAAGATTTTGAAGCTATTTTGGAACAAGATCAAGGGAAAAATCCTAAGAGATACCCTAGAAGGGTTGAAAAGTATTTAAGGACAAAGAAAAACATAAAAGTGCAATTACAACAAGAGAGAATCATAATCAAACATCAAAAACTCATTAACAACCCAATTTTCTAGATTTTACAACACAAGTGCAAAAGGAAGAAGACATTCAAGATTTAAATTCTTTCCTTCTCTTTTTTTTCCTTCGTTTTCTTTGTATGTTTAATTTGAATATTAGGTATTTGATTAATATTATGGATTGACAAGTTTGTTGTAGGGATTACTCATATTGATTTAATACATATATGTTTAGTGATGTTTATGGTGCTTATTCTTTAATTTGAATCGAGAGATTGAATTAAGATATTTTTGTTATGTTGCACAATGAGAATTGGTACCATAATAGACTTATAAACATTACATTAATACACAATTGAAGGGAGATCTTAATTGTTTATTAGTTACCCATAGGATTGCTTCAAATCCAATAAAATAGTTAAGAAGAGTTTTAAAACATGGATAGATTGCAATTCAATTTTTATCCATTGCTTGGTTTGATCTTGAAAGAGGGTGATAAAAAAATTATTAGATATCTAAGATCAAGTGTAATTGAATCAATAAGGTGAGGGAAAGGCAAAATAAGGATAGAAGTAATTCTTAAATATTTATCATTGATTGATCTCAAGTTCACTACTATCTTATCAATTGTTTAATTATTAATTTGTTTTAGTTTAATTTATTTTCAGCTACATTCATCTTATTGGTTACCTTAAACAAAGTGTAATTCAGATTATTTGGTGACTAATCTCAATCTTCGAGGGGATGATACTAGTTACACTATAAAAATATAACTTATATACTTGCGATATAAAACTCACATTACAACAACCACTATAAAAATCAGTATGTATATATTCTCCTCCCTTAATTCTTTAAATATTTAGTCATTAATAGAAAATAAATAAAATATAAAATATAAAATAAGAAAATTTTATTGCACTTATTATTATTTTTATGTAAAAATTTAATGAAATATTTAATTTATTTTCATTTTAAATTAATAAATAATTTATTTAAAATTAATTAATATAATATAATCTTAATTCTTAAGAAAATGAATGTATATTATATATTGAATATATGTTATGATATATAAATATGATAAATAAAAAAATAACTTTATTTGACACAATTTCTGTAGCTTTCTAATTCTCATTCACTCCCTATGAAGTTTCTTTCTGCATATAGTACCACTTATTCGGAAATATCACGTCAACTAAAATTAACGGTATAATTTAACATAAGAATTATTTTGAAAGTTTTATAAAATATAAGGGTGTCACACGAGATTTTTAAAATAGAAGAAGTCTTGCTGAAATTGATAAAATTACAGAAAAGCTTCATATCTTTTACTCTAAAATAAAACAAAAAAATTAATCATATGCAATAATTTTAAATCAGTTTGGATTAGGTATGAAATCTTTCGTCACGATACCTATATAAAAAGCAATACTATGCTCATTGAAAAACCATATTAAATGCAATATATAGTAGCGGCAAAAACTTGTTTAGAGCAGCCACTGGTCGACAGACACCCATCCGATCTGATAGAGAAACCAATGTACAAATTCAAGACAGATCCGCAGAGAGCTCTCTTCGAGACAGCGCATTTAATTCCTGATATGGCCTATTCGTCGGTTATGTGATGCCTCAGTTGACATCAATTTCGTGAGAAAGGCTTTATCCATATTTTGTTCTCCCACACTTACCAGCTATTTATCCATATTTTATTCTCCCCACTTACCAGCTATATAAATAACCTTTTTATGAATCCTTATTCTTAACTTTGGCAGATTAAGAAAGTAGAATTTTAGACACTTAATCGCATGTAAGAAACTGAAACAAATTTATGTTATTCTTTTAACATAATTTCACTTGTTTAAGGTTCAAGTGGGCATACGTAGACCTTACGAGTTTCAATTCCTAGTTAACTGTTGTGTTCACACTAAGAGTTTCATTTTATATATTTTAGGTCCGACTCGTTGTCTTGTCTTGCGTACATGTAATATATGAAGTTAAATAGTTGTTGGTCAACTATAAGGAGGGTATCTGGATTCATTTTGTTTAGCGTCATGGTGGTGTACGGGTTGCAAACTGCTGGACGAGTCAAATGCATTTCTATTAAAATTTGAACCTAAAATTTGCATTTGGAGGAACAATGTACAAAAGATTTTGCTGGGAAGCCACGTGTAGCCCGTAAGCTAACATGAGGAAGATGTCTAGTTAGAATGAATAGAATTTTCTTCTAACCACCGTGAACTGTGAAAACATCTTTTTAGATTGGCATTCCCACACAGCTAACGGATCCAAGACTTATGATTTAAGATCAATAAACAAAGACCAGTAAATTAAAAAAAATTACGTCTTTGTTTAATTTTATACTTGAGGCACATAAATCCCCAGTTATCCATGTCTTCCCACGTTCTCAGACATCAATGGCATCCCTTTTGTTCCTGGTTTCTGTTCTAGTGGTACTAGGAAAGGTGCAATGTCGAGTCCTCAAGTTAAAATCTGATGACTTTGACTTGATCTCAGATGGGTTGGATCAACTTAATCGTAAATCTTCGTCATTTCTGAGTTTGAAGGATTTGCGCACTTCAAACGACGCATGTCTGCATTACTATGGCTTCTTGCCATGTGCTAACAATGTTCCAGGCTACCTCTTCCAAGTCATTGTTTATGAATACTTGTTGTTTCTTGGTGACAAAGTTTTAGCCAAGGGTAGCCAGAAACTTTTCAGTATCCTAGGTGTTGGTATCTATGGCGCCACCGTGTTCCGCATTCTCATGGTGCTCCCTTCTATTGTGTTAATTATTGGTAATGATCATATTTACCTACCTGCTTGATGATATACATCTTTTTTAGACCTCAAACCAATCTGTTCCTTAATTTTTAGTGATCCTTATTTGCAGCGTCGGGGGTTATTGGAAGCACCGCGGATTCTGAATATGCAGTCATAATCGGAGTTGCTTCACTCGCGGGAGGCACTGTTTTCAACTTGACATTCCAGTGGGGGATTTGTGTATTTCTTGGGAAAACTACAATAACCAGAGATTCAAATCAGGAAGGGAAGGTATCAACAGGAAAACATTTGTGGTTAAAAGAAAATTTTTCAACTTTAACAAGTAAGTTGCTATTGCAGAAAATTATGCGGTATGCCGTCTTTCCATAGGAATTTGGAGCAGTTCATATAAAAGCATAAATGATTAGATAATACAAATCATGTTCACAGACTCTGGAGTAGAAACAGATCGAGAAACAAGCACCACGGCGGGGATAATGCTTCTGTCATTGATTCCATTTATAATGGTCCAATTATCTGGGCTATCCAATTCGCGGACCTGGAGCTATATAGTGCTCTGGATAACCCTTGTTGCATGCGTTTTAGGACAACTCTACTACTTCGTCTATCAGGTATTTAGAGTTTCTGCGGGCTGTATATATATATATATATATATTTACTTTATAGTTATGATCCACAATTAACGTAGGAGAGCTAGGTTTCATCTGGCAGCATTAAGAAAAATAGACGTAGAAATCAATCGTTCAATAGGTATTGTTTTTTTGACTCGGGTCTAATTAAAACAATATATTGAGCAAATGAAATGAAAGAGGGTTTTCCTTCTCCACTCTGCTAAGCTTGAGCTATGCCTATGACTTGTTTCTTTAGAGCACGCCATAGAAGAATGTTAATTCAGTGCACCATTGGCTTTTGATGTGATTTTTCAGTCGCGTAATGAATGGATTCAAGAGAGAAGTTTAGAGTTTTCCAGGCATGAGCTTCTGCTGGCGGGATTTTTGAATCACATGCAGAAATGTGCTAAAAAAAGACTTGTTAATGAAAAGGGCAAACTGGATGCCTCGGCCATTAAAAGGTGTAGTGTTTCTTATTGCCATATGGGTGTTTGCTATAAGAAGACTTAAATTCTGATTTCTTATAGTGTTTTCCTTCAACAAATTTTCCTCAACCATGGACAGCGTCTTTCATGTTATTGATAAAGACAGGAACAACTCCATCTCAAAATCTGAACTGGAAACATTCTTAAAAGAGGTGAAATCTGGCAATTTGCCTATTGATCAGGACTTCGCATTTCAAAAACTCATCAAGCTCTTTGATCGCGACGAAGACCATCTGGTTACTGAGGTTGAATTTATGCACGGTTGTGAATTGCTGTTTGGTGAAGCAAGGGAGATAGTTTTTAGTGAGAAAAAATCAACTTTGCCAGAGTTGAAAGAAGTAAGCAATCCATCAACATTGAAAATACCAAATTTTAAGTTGTACACCAACAGCTGATATTTCCCATTGAAAGGGCTAAACTTCTGTCAAGATTAACCTATTTTTGTTCCTGCATTAATCTTATGGAATCCAATCACGCAGGTCGTTAAGCCATTAATTGATAAGAAAAAAGACGAACTCGCAAAGATTGAGAAGGAGCTCTCAGAAATTTTGACAGATTTTGAAAACAGGGCATTTGCAGGCCTTCTCACAGATGGAAAACCAGATGAAGCCAAGATACACAAGTGATATAACCTATTATGAATTTTCACTCTAATTCCATTTACAAGTTTCTACTAGCTGAGAGAC
>JAOXYD010214746.1:0-19788 GCA_028565735.1 Pinacopodium congolense
AGCCAAAATTCGATTAATATCTTCCAACCTAAGTCAAATCTAGCCTAAGATTAAGAAATTAACAGAAACAAACAATAAACTAAAAATAACCCAAACAAAAGAATAGAAATAAGGGATAGAAATAAAAGAAAATAGTGCTACAAAAATTAAACTAGGCATTCCATTAATCAAAACCTCAAGTTCATACAATAAAAAGGTATAAAACATAACTAGTACAACTAAGGAAAGCATTAATCTAAGGCACTAAAAATGCAAGCATTTAGACATAAAGACGTAAAACACTTGAAAATAAAAAGAAATAGGAAAAAATAAAGGCAAGAACGAATAAAATGGAGCAAAATAAAACAAAAATCTAAGGAGAGCTTTTGAAGAACTGTAAAGTCGTCCACCCAAAGAGAGCTCTATGCTTTAAATGTTTTTGGCTCCTCTCCCTTGACAACATGTGCTCCTACTCCCTTAATATATATGTTGCTATCTTATTAGTGGAAACCTTTAAAGATCTTTGGTATTATTTTCCACTTAGGGCTACTTGCCCTCCTATTCAATAAAAACTTTCCTCTTATTTTTTTAAATGTTTTGCTCCTGAAGAGCTTTACAAAGCTTTGGTAATCTTCCTAAGCTTGTATGCTTTTCTTTTTATGTCTTTTTATAGCTAGGCACATGTCCCACTCCTTTTAAAGCCTCCCATATATGCTTAAGGTGCTCTTTGAGCTATAGTTTACTCTTGGAAAGCTTTCCTTTTTTCTAAACTTTCTGTTTTAATGCCACCTATCCTCATTAAGCTCACCCTTACTTTAACATTGATTGCTCCTCCTTGAATGATTTTTTAAGATTTTTAAATGCCACTTGCCAAGGACCAATATGTTGTCGTTTCGAGCGTCCAAACTTTTTGTAAATGTTTCTTTTGTTTTGTTATTTTTTTAATCTTTTCAAAAGCTTTTATTCTCTTCTCTTTTTAATAACATTTTTCTCCAATTTTCTTCAAAACATTACATTTTTAGTCTTAAATGTGTATCGACACATAAAACCTAGCATTTAACATAAAATGAACACAAACTGAGCATTTTATCTTGAAAATAGAATTGAAATCACATGGAAATGCATAAGAAAATAAAAGATAGTTCAAATATATCAAATAACCCAGCACTTGAACTATTGCTTGTCCTTAAGAAATGACTCAAACACTTCACTTAAATAGTTCCAATCAATAGTTAATAGTTAATCAAGCATAACAAAAATCAATCAATGCCTTCAATCCAATTCACAATTTTCAACTCTATCATGGTAAAGCACACAGTTAGTCAAAAAGTAACCCAATATCATAATATCCAGCATTCAAGCCATTTGGCATAGGTTATCGCACAAACTAATCCAAGATGCTCAAAACAACCAAACACAATTCAATTTGAGATTTGAGCAATGCTTGTTTGAGAGGTCATCTAACTTTTTGATGCAAAGGTTAACACTTATTATGAGCAACCTCAATCACCAGTTTATATCACCATCTTCAAATGGTTAATAGCATCACTTATAACTTCAACCTTATACTGGGTTGAAGGTAGCAGAGTGAGAATTGTCTAATACACAATAACACAAAAACAAAGACACTTTTTATTCATTAGCACAAAATAAAGACGCTTTTAACAATAATGCAAAAATAAAGGTGCTTTTCTCTCTCTCCTTTTTTTTGCTTTTTCTTTTTCTTCTTTTTCTATTTTTTCTTTTCTCTCTTTTTTCTTTTCTTTTCTTTTATTTTTATTTTTCTTTTGACTCTTTATTCTAAACATCCTATGTCACATTCATATAACAAACCATACAAAATGGACTCAAACATTAAATATCATACAAATGGGTCACTAAACACATGCAAAGCAATCAAAAGAAAATGAATAATGAATAAGTTAGCATCATTTTAAAAGTTGCAAAGATCCTCAAATTAAAAGCATCAAATTCCTTCAAGTACCCCAATTAACTACTACCTAAAGATCCAAATCATTTCAAGTTAATACATTCAAATCATCATCGTCAAACTCACAATAACTCAAGTGTACAAAAATTTTAAACTTGTCCCACCCCTACACTTAAACTGGATATTATCATCAATGTCCTAAAATCAATAAAATAATGGGAACAAGAGAGCTCTACTAGAATCGAGGCAATCCATGAAGTCCTAGAAAGAGGGATTGCCATCCACTGCAGCTCCCTATAAGATAAAATAGATAAAGAAAAATGAAAAACACATAAACATAAGGAAACTAAAGAACTTATTTAACAAACAGAAATTAAACAAAAAGCTTTTTAAAAGGTTGGATTGCATCCCAATAAGCACTTAATTAAGGTCATAAGCTTTGCCCTTGATATTTACATCATCTATTAACAAATGGATATTTAAGCCTAACAGGAAGCATGCTCAAACTTAAAGAAGAGCCTAGAGTAACTTCTTTCAAATCAGGCTCATAAACGGCACAATACTCCAAAGCTTTTGGGCGGTGAAACTGCATTGTGGATTAGGAAGTGGTGATTAAGACTCTACATCTTGCTTGTCACCTTCCACTTCTAACTTACTTGGTAATAGCTCATTCAACTCGATGGCATCTTGTGACTTTTCTTCCTCTTTCTTTTATTATTCTTCTTCCTTCATTTGAAAATGGCTGGCAAAAGGAAGCAAAAACTTAGTTAGCAATAACATGAAATGTATCACTTACCATAGGAGGTTGCAGTCCCTCCTTTTTGTCCTGACATGTCACCTCTTCCTCTCTTAGCTGCTCTTGAAATTCCTCTCTTTCTTCTGGGTGCTCCTATTGTTCTCCACGTGCACACTTCCTCAACATCACATTCTTATTGGATAAGAACACTTAGAGACACTTGGGCTTCAATACTAATAAGATTGAAATTTATTAAATTTTCATATGCTTTTAAATGTTGTTTCAATTTTATTTTATTGTTTAAATATTTAATTTGTGTTATATTTTGTTTAATGACAGATTTATTACGATAACACAAATTTTAGGTCAAAGTATGAAGAATTTAAAGCAACTGGAGCAAAAGCCAAGATTATTTTAATTTGAAAAAAAAGAAAATTTAGTTGCAAAGCAAGATGCCAAAACGCAGCTTGCTAAGCATTTGAACTCGTCGTTTTGTCATAAAACAAAACGACGAGCAGCATGGCGTGGAACGGCACAAAAGCTAGACGCGCATGAGACATTCAGACTTGAGAGGAGCTGAGGGTTTTTGAAGGAATTAAGCGTCAATCCCGAGGCTAAGCAGAAACAAATGGACAGGAGGTGGGTCTTGCGGCTGAGGGGATGAGGGCTGCTGTCCGCGTGGCTTGGAGAAGGAGTTTTGCTGCTGTCTTGAAGGAGAGAGTGTCCACCAACTCCTGAATTAATTGTGGATGTAAGCGGCTGAGTGGAGACAAGAAAGGCAGAGACATGTGAGACGAGTGGCGGCTGCATCTTTTTGTCTGGAGGTGTTGTGCTTGGGCGTTGGAGGCTGTCTACTTGACTTGTGTTGTCCGGGTGAGAGGCAACTGGCGGCTGGAGGCGTGTGACGAGCGGCGTGGCTTTGGACGAGTGGAGAGCTGCTGCAGTTGCTGTCCAGGCACGACTTCAGCTTGGAGTTGGGCAGGAGAGGAGACGCTGAAAACCAAGGCTTCAAGCTGCACACACACCAAGAGACCCGTATGGACCAAGGGCTCCACCTACACCACCAAGGACGCTGCACACCATCTGCACTGCACTCAAGTTTAATTTCAATTAAAATACTATTTACTTATGGATTATGATTTGAAAATTCGTTCTTTTGTTTGGTTTTCTTGCTTGTTAGTTTTGTTTTAATTGTTTGATTTGCTTTATGCTTTTAGTGGCCGAATATTGTTTTATTTCCAAGTTTATTACTTTAGTCTTTTTATATTATAACCTTTGTTTGTTTATAATATTAATTTTGTCGTTAGTAAATTTAAATTAAATTTCTTTTCATGTTTTTTATTTAATTTAGAGTTATTAGAATTTTTACTAAAAAATTAGTTTAAGTTTTGTTTAATTAGTTTTAGTTAATTAAATAATAGTTTAAGTTATGTGTGTTTGCATTAATTTAAAAGCCAATTTGTGTTTTGTCTTTATTGTTTTAATTTTCTTTTTAGCTTTTAGTTTCTTTTAATTAATTATGTTTAGTGTTTATTTAATTTTTGTTTTTTTAATTTAATTATATTGAGCTAGTTTAATTTTGGGTTGGAGGATATTAATGGGATTTTAGCTTAATAATTGTGAGATTTGATTAGGAATTGATTGGATATTGTGATTTAGGTAGAGATTACATTGGATAAATTACATTAATTAAAGATTAATTATTAAGATTGGCCATCTTAGGTTTAATTTCTAATTATATCGTTAGGAATGAACTTGTGATACGCAATAGTCCTAATGATTTCTATTGGTAACAATAGGCTAATTAAATTTGTCGGTCAACTTAATTAACTTACCTGAGAATTCTAATTCTCTAAGTTACACAATCCGAGCTTATCAGATTGTGCCTTAGGCTAGTTGTTCCCTAGTTGTTATTGCTATCGCGTCGTTAAATCTAGAGAACTAATTCTAGGTTACTTCGTGATTAGGGATAGGTTTTCTATCGTATAGGACCTATCTAAAAAATGGCGGAAGTGAGGGTTTGAAAGCCTGTTTGAACTTATAGGCTAGCATCTGACACCAATCATAAATTATCTATTTCAAGGATCGATTATAAGTCTATAATTTCTGATATATCTTCCACCCAACTGTTGTATTTCTTGTTTGTTTCTTGTTTGTTTGTCTTTGTTTCGTCAATTATCTTTAGTATTTAGTTTTTATGTCTTTGATTCCAAGAGTTTTGTTTTCATTTTAGCAACATTAGAGATAGTAATTCACTCTAGCTCTCTGTGGGATCGACCTTGACTTGCTCTAGCTACTTAGTTTGGTAGGTTAGGTAATTTTATTATTTGGTAGCTTAGACGAGTTCACCATTATGATATACTTTGTAAAGAGCTCTTCAAGACTTGGCTATCTAGACTACTATTAAGGTTGAAAATCTGAAGGATGATTTTTTCTTGGCTAACCTTGACCCCTCCATACAAAATTAGGCTAATTCCTCCTCCCCAAATTATATGTATTATTATAAGGATTGTTTGACTAGTTCCTAATATAGTTAACCTACTTGCTTTTCCTTCTAGCTCTTGTTTCCTAGCACTTATGATTTAGGTGCCCTCCTCCACAAAAATCATAACTCATAACTTAACCTGAAGCATGGTCATGTTGTCTAATTTTTTATAAAGGCGTTAACTTTTGCCTTTAATTACGTGACTGCATCAATATTATGGACTCCCCACTCGGCTTTGGCTTATAACACACATTGACCTATTGGAATGTGTTCATACCAATATTTTCAATTAGTTTATGAAGCTTCTCTAATGAGTTGAAGATTGTAATACCCCTCAAGGATATGTTTATAGGTTATTTTGTGGCATAACTAAGACCACATGGCAAGTTTATATTACAATCCCTAAATTGAAGCCATGGTATGGGCAGTTCTTGAACATCTCTTTACATCTCTCCCACTCCTCGTATAGATTCTCCTAATGCCACTAATGGAAGGAAATAATGTCATTGCATAATTTAGACAATTTAGAAGGAGGGAAGGTCCTTGTTAAAAATTTCTTAACAAGTTGGTTTCACAAGGTAATGGAACTAGAAGGATTAGACTTTAAACATGACTTGGACCTATTGCTCAAAGTAAATGGAAACAATGCCAACCTCACTGCTTCTTATAATACTTTATTTAACTTAAAAATATATAAATTTCCTAAAAATTTGTAATATAGGATTTTAAGCCCTAGTTTGGTAAACTATTGAATTGTACATAATTTTGTAGCATTTATATCATTTAGGGGGTGATTTTAAAGTTTTCTATATCCAATCTTGGCCTATGAATGCTTGATTCTATGCCTTGGAGTGACAACCTAGATAAATACCCAATAGTAAGTTGAGCTCATGGTCCCAAATTTTTTTTACATCAATACTTCTAGTTAGGAGGTTGAATCTAAAACTTCTCATAACTAGCATCTTAAATTTCTACATAATGTTATTTCAACTTCAAGATTAGGTGTAAGAAGATTTGTGGATTAACTTCTTTTCATACAACAAAGCACCTGACCTAGGAATCAAAGGAACAACATAAGATTGACAGGAGAAAAACTTTTGAACTAAATAGAAATAGAAAATAAGAGTGTAAAAAAATAAATTAAATGAAAAAAAAGAAGGTTGATCTAATAAAGATTTTAAGCTCTTAATATTTAAACCCAATCTTTAACAATGATGCCAAAAATTTGATGTGCATGAATGCTTACCTCCTAAAGTTTTAATTAAAATAAATATGATCTCAAATAACAATACTAATGCTACACAAATTGGTAAGTGCACCTATCATATCGTAGTACAATTATGAGTGCATATTATTGATTCCATAAAGAATGATTTGAACTATTAATATTACTCTCTTCACTATTTAACTTATTCAAATGAATGAATGAATGAATGAGTGATTGATTGATTAACTAAAATTAAACTAATAGTTAAATACAAATGCAAATGTAACTTTACTAGATTTAATAAGAAATCAAGGAAATTAGGACCTAGATAATTAATCCCCTTAAAACATGTTCATGTAAATTGTTTGATTTCGATTTAATGGATTATATAGAATTGCTGAGATTATAAATTATCTAATGTGAATTGTATTTTCCCTCTAGTTATACAATTTCTATTTATATTGATAAAGTAAGTAGAAGTTCTCCTTATCTTAAAATATCAATTGAATGCATTAATTTATTCTATGGAACCTATTACTTGGATTAGTTTCACATCTAATCTAGAGATCTTATATAAACCTATCTTATGTAAATCTATCTTTAGGTCTTCATGCCAGATTCATTCCCTTTAGATTGGACTATTCATATAAATGATCTCTTAATTTAAATAGATGAAATCAAATAATTAGAATTGAAACTCCCCATCACATAAAAATCAAAACCAATTTTATTAATTGTATAAATAAATCCAAGAAAAAATCTAGAAATTCAACATTGAATCAATATTAGAAACAACAAAAACTATGTCTTAAGGTTCATAAACACCTAGATCTTATAAGAAAATTATTTTCTAAACATAATGAAATAAACAATAATAGTTGTAAAAGGAATAGTGATTAAGAAGGTCATTATTAGGATGCTTGAATCCTTAAATCTTTTATGATTCTTGTTAGAAAGTCAATCTTAATTTTTAATTCCTTGGTGTTAGATCCAATCTTTTTTTCCTTCTAATAGCTCCAAAATCTTATAGAGATAGCTTAGAACTCTCCCTTGGAGTTTGGGTAGCAGCTATGAGTTTGAGTCTCTAAGGATCAAAGGTTTTTCAAAAAGATCTAAAAGGAGGCTTAAAAGGGAGGAGGACTCGACTACTTCATAGCATGGCTCATGGTCATGAGGTAACTAATGGAATTTTCTACAAAAATCTCATAGCTAGGGTCACGATGAATCCATTGTTCTTCTCTCTTCTTGTGTTTCATCCAACAACTCATGATGGTTTGTGCCATATCCATGAACAAGGCATGATACTCTAATACTTGATGCTTTTCTGTTCTCATTTGGCTTCCATAATTATTCAACTTTATAAATTTACCAAATTACTTATTAAGACCTATATATATATAATTATATATATATTCATCGAAATTATCATAAATAACATCTTATTCAAGAGTTAATCAACTATGCTTCAAGTTAACATGGAAATACCCTTAAATCTAAGATTATCATGATGAAAACATGCTTAAAAGATTTATAGAGTGGGCACTATCACTTAAGTGTTTTTCATCATAATTGTTTTTTTTAATAATTATAGTTAGTTTTATATGTTTATATTTACTTTTTTTATGATTACAAACAAAGGGAGAGTTATATATGATATTATGTCTTACTTAGGGGTAGTTTTATCTTTAATGAACAAAATGCTTGAATTTAAGGAAGGTAATGAATTTTATTTAACTTAGGGGAGTTATAACAAATTTAATTTGTTGAAGTTGTTATAAATTTATTATGTTGAAAATTGAGCTTGTATTTAAATTATAATTTATTTAAGGGGAGATAGCAAAAACTTAATAATATGATGGTTGCTAAATTATGATTGATTTAGGGGAGCTTAGCAAAAGCTTTATAAAATGATGGTTTTTGAATGTGCTATTTTGAATATGTATTTGATCAAGGTATTGTGGTTTTAAGTTGTGATATTATTTGAATATTATACGGAAACATAATTATTACCTTTGGAAGATTTAGTGAATAATGTTTACATGATATTTAGTTAATTTTAAATGGTATTAGTTGTTTTGTGTTTTCTTGGAGTTTTATAGTTTAAAATATCACATATTTTTGTTATCATAAAAAAGGGGGAGCTTGTTAAATCGAAGAAGGTTCTAACTTGTTTTGATGATGAAAAGGAGCTAAAATGGAGCATACGATGATTAAATTAAGACTCAAGTTACAAGTTCAAGATAGAGTTTGTATAATGTTGAAATTTGTAATTTTTTATGTAATTATTACTTGGTCTCCTTATTGTGTTCAAAAGGGCTTATTTATACATAATTGTATTCCTGTCTAGATTATGCATATAGGTTAAAATAATAAAGAAGAAAATGTGTGGGGAATGATTTAAAATAATCTTGTTGATGAATAAAACTATTTTAGGGATTTTTTAATGCATTTGTGAGTTAAGAAATATTTTTGAAGTTTTGGGAAGTGTTTTCAATTGATTTTAAAGTGATAGTACTTAGTTTATATATCTTTTTAGCATGACTTTGATGGTTAAGATCCTAGGTTTGAGACTATTCCATGTAGTTTTTATGCTTAACTATGTTAATCTTTTAACTTGATAGAGCTTATATAGAATTGTATAAATTTTTTTGTTTTTAATAGGCCTTGGATATTATATATAATCATAAAGATAGTCGGACGATTTGTAAGATTGAAGAGCAGGAGAAAGATGGTATTTCGATATTCTCGACGACATAGGTCACACTTATGGTGTAAGCCATGAATTTCCCAGAAAAAAAAATCAAGAAGAGGAGATATGTACAATAGGATCCACAGGTAGAGTCATGGTCGTGACTCAGGCTATAACTTTGCTCATACATAATTCCATAGCCTTTCTTACTACTATGACTTCAAACATGGGAGAGGCGATTTTAGCTTCTATAAATATGGCATTTTATGGGTTTTAAGGACTTTTTGACCTTTTGGAATGTCATAGAAGCCACTAAGAGCTTGAAAGCCAATTTTGAGCCAAGTATACATATATTTGAAGCAATTAAAGGAGGAGAATTCAAGTCTATAGTGAAGACTAACGAATTAAGAGAATTTTCAACAAATTTTCATTGAAGATTCAAGATTAAAAATTATGAGAATAAGTTTTCAATACCTTTGTCTTAGTCTATTGTAAAATACCTAGATATACCTTAGATTTATTCATGGATACAATTATATTGGATTGAACGTTTTGCTTGTAATTTCAATTTATTATTTTATTTCATATATTTAGATTAACAGATCAATTATATGAATATATCAATTCATGAATAAAGAGGCTTGCATGAGGTATTAAAGACAGGCATACATAAATTTTTGGTTTAGATTTAAACCTAACCAAATCAATAAAATCCAGAGATTGAAGTAATGCATATGATTAGTTTTTAATTAAGAATAGATTCTAATTAATCAACCAACAAGATAGGATTTATACTGTTATAGAGAAATTATAATTTTCTTAAAAGATTTTATAGTTTAAGTAAATTAGGTTAAGCATTAAATCAAGATTAAGCATTGAACATGTTAATGTCTTATGGGAATTCTTCATTTAGGTCCTACTTCTATTAATTGCATCTTTATCTTATAAAGTATCTTGGGAATGTGATTTTAATTAGTTATTAGTTTTATTTTAATTAATAATTACATTAATCAATCATGAATTTGGTTAGATTATATAATAAAGAGACAGGTAATACTAACAGTCATCATCCTTATGGGATGATAACTGGAATCACCTTATTCTATATTATAAGAATGATAGGCACACTTACCTTATTAGTCTTATTAGTATTGATTAGTTTGGGATTCATATGTTTATTAGAACTTGATCATAAGTAATCAAGTTTTTAGGAGCTATTGCTAAAGATCAAGATATTAAGAAAACCTTAGATTTGATAGTTTAATCATTTTTTTTGTTTATGTTACGTTTCTAAATTTTTTTTTAGAACTCTTCTTCTTGATCTTATGTTCAATTCTCTAATTTTTAGGTTTAGGTACATTAGTGTGTAACTAAAAGTAAATCTACTAATTTTCTTGTGCCTGATTTCAAGATTAAGAGGACCTTACTTTAAATTTAAGAGAGAATAATTCAAGAAATTTAGAATATTTAGAACTTACAAATAGATTTACAAGACAAATTAGATAGAGAGGTTAGGTAAGAGCACCATTAACAATGGGGGATCTTACTTATAGGGACATAATCAAGTATAAATAGGCCAAGGGAGGTGAATAATTTTGAAATCAAATCTCAGCTGATACAGATGCTTTAATAGTTTATATAGTATGATTTGTTGCTTGATGAAGACCTGAAGCATACATGGCTACCTTTTTGAAGATTTGTGATATGATTAAGTTTAACCAAGTTTTTGATGATGCGATGTGCTTTATATTATTTTTCATTTATACTAAGGGATAGAGCAAAGTTATGGTTGAATTTTAACCCTCTAGGATCAATCACCACTTTGAACTAATTGGCAGATAAATTCCTAACTAGATACTTCCAACCCTCTAGATGGGAAAAACTTAGGAATGATATAATCTCCTTCTAAAAATGGGACAATGAGACGTTATATGATTCTTAGGAGAGATGGAAGAAGTTGTTGATGAAGTGCCCACACCATATGCTTGATCTAGGGTTGCTGATGTAAACATTGCATAGTGGGTTGAGTTATACCACCGAGCAGCTAGTACAGGCATCTTCAAGAGGCACTATAAGTTTCGAAACACCTAAGAAATTAAAATAGCTAATAGAGAATATTGCGATGAATAATTATTAGTGTAGGAACATGAGACAAAAGTTGAAGTCAAGTGAAGTGCATAGTGTGGATGAGGTTATTGCCTTGGAAGCAAAGTTAGACTTTTTGATAAGAAAAATTAAGAGTATGATGGTGGCATCTGCATCAGCTTAAGTTATAAGCTTTGATTTTTATGGAGGTAGACATCCTAACCATAAAGGCCAAGCAGTAATTAGTAGAGGATAGTTTATAAAGCAGGTGGACTATATGGGAAACAAGTTCAACACTAACTTGTATATTAATATGTATAATCTTAAGTGAAAGAATCACCTAAAATTTGCATGGACATATTAGAGTGAACAGAGGTAAGGAAACCTACTTGGTTTCAAGCAACAACTACCACTAAAACAATAGCAATCAAGGAAAACGAGCCTAGAGGATTTATTGAAAAAATTCATTATTACATCTAAGTCGCATTATTAAAGTGTTTAAGCATCCATACACAAACTACAAAATTAAATAAGGAAATTGGCTAAGTTTATTTTTTAAAGGCATTAATGTACCTTACTAGGTAATACTGAGCCTAACCTAAGGGAATAGGTAAAACCAATCACTTAAAGGAGTGGGAACGGTCTAACCAAATGCAAACAAGAGAAAAGAAGGTAGAAGTTATAGCTGAAAGAGGGAGAGTCGAATAAGAGAAGGAAGACGAGAAGGATGAAGAAAAGAGGAAAAAGCTAGGAAGGAAAGTAATGTAAAAGCATAAGCCATTGATTACATATCCAAAAAAGCTATAGAAAGATCATCAAGAGGAGAAGTTTGGTAAGTTTTAAGAGATTTTTTTAAAAATTTCATATTAACCTTCCTTTTATAAAAGCTCTTTTATAGAAGCCAAAGTATGTTAAATTCCTAAATGAATTGCGTTCAAGTAAGAAAATGTTGGAGGAATTGTCTATGGTGAGGTTGAATGAAGAGTGCATGGATATTTAATAGAATAAACTACCTTATAATTTAAAGGATCAAAGGAGTTTTACTATCCCTTGTATAATTGATAGTTTGTGTTTTAATAAAGCATTGGTTGGTTTAATAGCTAGCATTAATTTAATGCCATATAGCATGTTTTGTAAACTATAACTAGATGAACCAAAAAGAAAATAGGATGAGTATCTAGTTAGCTAATAGATCCATTTAATATCTTAGGGGAATCATTAAAGATGATTAAGTTAAAGTTGATACATTAATATTTTTTATGGACATTGTAATCTTAGACATGGACAATGAGGTAGAGATCTCCTTAATCTTAGGTAGACCATTCTTAGCTACTATAAAGGCCATGATGGTTGTTTTTGGTGGAAAGTTAACACTTAGGGTTGATGATGGAGAAGTTGTTTTTAAAATCTTTAAATCAATGAAACATCTTGTGGATAAAGGTGATACATGCTTTTTTTAAAGATATGGTTGATATTGAGATTTCTAATGTTTTGTATGAAATAATCACATAGGATCCATTGGAGTCTTGTATGGTCCAAAGAGAGTAAGAAAAAGCCATTAGTCATCATAAATTAGAGCATGTGGCAATCTAGAGGCTAATAAACCTATAGTAATAGAAAAGATATTTGAAGGGCATAGTAAACCAAAAGAGGGTAGATTAAAACCCTTGCTTGAAGAGCCCCTAAACATAGAACTGCAGAGATCACCAGAGCATTTAAAATAAACATTTCTAGCCAAAAAATTTAAATTAGTGGTAATTATATCTACTAATTTATTATAGGATCAAAAATAAAATTTATTATATATTTTAAGGGAGCATAATGTTAGGTCTATATGGTACTTAGGGGGCTGAATTAGGTCTTTAAAATTTATTTTAAGTTGCACAACCTAAATTTATCAAATTTGTAAAATACAAATCTAAACAACAATTTCAATTTAAACGAATAATATAAAATTAAAAGAGTAAGGGAAGAGAGACATATACGATTTATTTTAGTTTGGAGCGGTCAACTTGCTCCTACGTCTAGTCCCCAATATAATTTGTTGAGATCTTACACTATTGCCATAAAAATAATACAACATTAGATAATATAAGTTCCTTTTTATAGTGCAAGGATAACCTTCCTTTTTTTTTTCTTTAGGCTAAAGAATATTCTCACAATCTCATAAAAAAACTCTTGAAAATATTTCAATTAAGATCACTTTGGTGTATAGAAGAGGCACACACACACTTGAATGATTATTGAAAATCAAATGCCTCACAAACACACTCACACTACACAAACACTTCATAAAAATAACTTGAATTGTATTAAAACACTTGTAAGAATGCTTAAAGGACTTTTTGGATGAAAAACTCATACTACAAAACCCTCTTTATGCCCAAAAATTCATTCGTAAACATTATATTAATGTTGTATAACATTATAAAATATATCCATTGCAAAATAGTCATTGCTCCAATGTTTCATTGCATTTTTGTCAAGTTCAGTCAACTGGCTATAGAACAACCGATATGCCAAATTCAGTCGACCGACCTTAAACTTTAAGGTAAGGTGAATCTTCATTTCTTTGTCTTATGCTTGTCCCAAATAATCCAAGTACAACTTAAAATAATTTTTAGACCAATTAATCATATTTCAACACATTTATACAGCTAAAAACATCTAAGTTATTGAGTTTCTTTAAAGTAAGATTTCCATTTATTATCTTATCAATTTTAAATTCATGCAATTTAGACAAACTTATTAATTTATGCATTCTTATTCAATAAATTCATACATCAGGAGGATTTTTCACATATAGGCACATCAATCACATAATTCCTCTTGATTATGCATTTATATGCATTTTTTAAGTTATGTATGCAAATATGAATGAAAGAGCCTCTTAAATATCCAAAACAATCAAAGCAAAAATTACAATAAAAATTGCATAATTAAACCTATATCAAAATTAATTCACTTCATTAATTGACTTGAATCTTAATATGTGGTCTTCGTAAACTCCAATTAAGTTTGAGGACTCCTTAAGCGAATTTAACCGTACTTCTTTCATACATCTATCTTTCAACACACTTAAAGAAATATTAGTAATAAATTTATTCTATCATCATTAAAATATGGTGGAACCTCCTTTAGTTCAAAACATAAGAAGGAAATTGCATGGAAAACATTAGACGTAAAAGGAATTAACCCTTCTTTTTACACCTATAAGATCTTATTAGTGGATAATTTCAAGCCTATTATACAAGCTTGAAGAAGACTCAATCGTAATATGAAAGATGCTATGAAATATGAGGTAATTAAATTATTAGATGCTAGAAGTATATATTCCATTTCTAATAGCTTTTAGGTGAGTCCTGTGCAAGTAGAACCAAAGAAATGTGGGATGATGATTGTACCAATGAAAGAAATGAATTTATTCCTATAAGCACCATCATTGGTTAAAGAGGATGCATCTATTATCAAAAGCTCATTAATGTTTATCACTTCCTATAGCCATTTATTGATTACATGTTAGAGCGGCTTTCTAGGCATGCATATTATTGCTTTTTTATATGGACTATCATGCCATTTTTAGATTCCTATAGCCTTGGAGGACAAAGTGAAGACAACTTTTACATGTCTATATGGTATGTTTGCATATAGAAGAATTTCATTTGGGTTAGGCAATGCACTGGCCATCTTTTACAAGTTCATATTGGCCATTTTGGATGACTTAGTTGAGAATATTATGGAGCTTTTTATGGATGACTTTTTCTTTTTTGGATTTCTTTGAATTATGTCTTAATAATTTAAAAAGAGTGCTTAAGTTATGTGAAGAAATGAATCTCATGACAAACTAGGAAAAGAATAATTTTATGGTTTAAAAGGGTAATATTGGTGGCATTAATGAGGATAGAGAAAAAAATTGATACATAGAAAAATCACCTCCATTAATATCAGTTAGGATAATTGGGAACTTTTTTAAAAATGCTAGGTTTTATAGAATATTCATTAAAGATTTTTCTAAGATAGTTAGGCCCCTCACTAAGTTCTTAGAAAAGGATGGGAATTTTAATTTTGATGATGAGTGCTTACATGCATTTAATATTTTAAAATCTTGGTGGCACTTGATTAGACATTACTCTTTGAACTAATGTGTGGTGTTAGGGATTATATAGTGGGAGTAGTAGTTAAAAAATAGAGGGATAAGAACATTCAACTCATGTATTAAGTAAAAAAAAAAAAACACTAGCTGATGAATAAGAAAATTACATTACTATAGAGGTGTTGCTTGCCGATGTTTTTGCATTTGATAAATTTAGAAGATACAATATCATATCTGGAGTCATTGTTTACTTTAATTATTTGACACTTCAATATTTGCTAACTAAGAATGATGCTAAATCGAGGTTAATAAGATGGATTATGTTATTATAGGAATTTGATTTAGAATCAAAGATAAAAGGGAGCAAAGAGAACCTAGCATTAGACCATCTTTTTTGTATTGAGTATCATAATTTGGAGAAGTTGGAGAAGGAAGACATTAATGACACATTCCTTGATGGGTGTCTTTATATTATGGACACTATGTATGTTAAATATACCCTAGTTTTTGAAATTTGCTAACTAATTAGCTATGTGGGTTTTATTAAAAGTGATGGCTTACTAACAAATGAAGAAATTCTTCTTTGAGTTAAAGGATTACCTATGAAAGGATATGTACATGTTTTGTCTTTTTCTAAATCACATAATCAAAAGATGTCTAACTTATCTAAAGATAGAGGAAATCTTAAACCATTTCCACTAAGGACCAGCGAGAGGTCACTATCACGTAAATAGGATTGCTAACAAAGTTTTTGAATCAGGTTTCTACTGGCATACACTGTTAAAGATGAAAAAAGGTATGTATACATTCGTGATAAGTTCCAGCACTTAAGTAACATCTCTTGTAGAGATAAGATACCTTAAATTGGCATTATTGCGTATGTAATATTTGATGTGTGGGACATTGATTTCATAGGCCAATTTCTAGTATCCTTTGGTAATAAATATATCCTAGTAGTTGTGAATTGCATTTCTTAATGGGTGGAAGCAGATGCTTTGCCCACTAATGATGTTAGGGTAGTTGTGAAGTTAATTAGGAATCTATTTACATAGTTTAAAGCACTTAGAGCGATCCTAAGTGATAAGAGCACTTTTTTTTGTAATTGAAAATTTGAAAAGGTTTTTAAATGATTTGGTTTGACATATAAAGTAGCTACTCTATATCACCCTAAATTGATAGCCAATTAAAGGTGAAAAATAGGGAATTGAATAGGATACTTGAAAGGATTGTTGAGAACTCTGGCAAAGACTAGTTTATATAATTAGAGGATGCTTTGTAGACTTATAAGATGATCTATAAAGCATTAATTAGTAACATACTTTATAGAATAGTTTATGAGAAATCTTATAATTTACTAGTAGAGCTTGAGATAAAGCTTACTGATTTATTAAGATAATCAATTATAATTTAGAACATAAAAGTCACAGATTTATACTTCAGTTGAATGAACTTAATGAATGGCATCAAGAAGCTTATGAGAATTCTAGGATCTATAAAGAGAAGAGTGAAAAAGTTGCATGATCAGAGCTTTAAGAATGTCAAGGAGTTCAAACTGGGAGATTAAGTTTTCCTAGGTAAGCTTAAATCTAGATGGCTTGGTCTATTTATTGTTAACAAAGTTTTCCCTTATGACACTATAGGAATTACACATCAAGAGAAGAGAACATTCATAGTTAATAGAAATTGACTTAATTTATATTTGGATGGAGATGTCAATGATCAAAAGAGTGAGGCCTATGCTTTACATAATCTAGATGAAAATTAAATTCTACGGGGTCATCGAGCTAATAATGTTAAACTAGTGCTTTTTGGGAGGTAACCTAACATTTTTTCTAATTTTTGATGGCCTATGTTTTGTCTTTTAACATTTCTTGCATTATAAGATTGCATTATAGTTTTTCTCGTGTAATTGCACTTTCAATTTAAATTTTATGATTTATGTTTCTTATGAAGTTTTAACAATTCACGTTGCTTAATCGTGTCCATATATTAATAATCATATTCACAGTTACATTTGGGGTTTTTTTTGAACATAATTGTATTGAAAATGCGTTGAACCAAGGGAGGTTCCACCTTATTTTGTTGATGATAAAAACAACTTTAATACTAATATTATGGTTAAGTGTACTGAAAGATAGGTGTCTGGAAGAAGTTCGAATGTATTCGCTTAAGGAGTCTATGAGCTTAATTGGAATTTATGAAGATTATGTGAAGGCTCAAACTATCAAAGAAGTGAATTAGTTTTTTATATAAATTTTCCATGTAATTTTTATTGTAATTTTTGCTAAACTTGTTTTTGGTTATTCAAGAGGCTCACTCATGCATACTTACATTTGTGACTTAGAAAATACATATAGGTGCATAAATCAAAAGGACTTATATGCTTCGCTATGTGTATATAGAAAATTCGCTTGATGTGTGATTTGGTTGAATAAAGATGCATGAATTATTAGGGTTAATCATTTAGTATGAATTAGAAAATAGCTGGGAGTTTTAATTTATATTTTTTAGTTGTAAAATATGTTTGGGATGGCTTAACATTTATTTGAGGTTGTTTCATCAGTTGGATTACTAAGGTTCGGTCAACTGAATGAGGAGTGATTGACCAAATGAAGTGTATTAGTCGACTGAACATTAGGCATCGGTCCACTAGTCGACCGAACATAAGTTATCGGTTGACCTAATGTTATGAAATTAGAAGCGTAAGATCAGGAATAGTCATATTTTGCAATGGTAATACGTTTTTAATGATTATACTATTGGGGTTCTGATGACCAATGGTAAATTGATTAGGTTATAAGTAGAAATAGGTGTATCTTTTTTGTTTTAATCATCCAAGTATCACCTAAGCATTTTCTACAATCATTTTTGGCATTAGAAGTACTCTTGTGGCTTTTGTAAAGTGTTGTGAGGCTTTGTGAGTTCATTCATCCATTGTTTGCGTAAGCCTCTTTTATAGACCAAAGTAAGCTTAAGTAAAACACTTCTAAGTGTTGTTTTAGTAAGATTGCGAGGTTATTCTTTAGCCTTAGAAAAAGAATAAGAGAATTTTATTCTTGTGCTATATAAAGGATATTATAATTCTTACATTGTAATTCTTGACTGCTTAAATAAAATCATCTCAATAGGTTGTGTTAAGAACTCAATGTAGGGGCAAGTGGATTGGTCCAAACTAGTATAAATCAGTGGTGTATTTCTTTTCTATGCTCTTTTAATTTTGCACACTTAATTTGTTTTGTCTGTTTAATTTGATAGCATTGTCTAACTTCTGCATTTGATAAATTTGTTTTATGCATCTCGAAAGAAATATTTTTCACCTAATTCACCCCCTCTTAAGTGCCATAACAAAATGGTTCAATTTAGAAAAGTATGTAGTGAGTTCCACAATTAAGGTCCACAACAATGACCTTACCCATGGTTTTCAACCCAAGTTTTGTTTAAGCACAATAACTTATATAGCTTAAGTCACGTTATGACCTAGGCTATAATTTTGACCCTTAAGACTACATTTAGCAAATAAGCTTCCTTTTTCTTTTATTTTCCTTTTCTATTATAGTATTTTATTTTATTTTCTTTTTGTTATTGATATCTAAACATTTGCACTATGTAGCATTTCCTTTATTTTACTTTTTAATTTCCTTTTCATTGTATTTTTATCCCTTGATGTAATTATTGCCAAAGAATGCACTTAACAATGATATTAAGGGATATGAGAGCTTCAAAATTCTCAACCCCTATCTATTCACAATTGCATGGAATGAAAGTCTCACCCTTACCTACATATGGATTTACAAGTTTATAGGAGTACTGTTCTTCTTCCTCTAGTTTTTTGGTGTTTTTATTTTACTTTCTACGCCTCAAATTAAGGACAATTTGAAATAATTGTTAGAGGGACTGGGAAGGAAAGAGAATAAAATACTTATTGACACACACTTGAATTATTGTGTTTTTAATAATGATTATTTTAGATATCTTACTTAGAATAATTTTGAGTGCTAGTTGATTATTGATTGGCATATTATAATGCAATTGATGTATTTGGATTAGTCAATATTGAATAACTCTTGAGTGACTTTTTTAAACTAAGGGATGTTCTAATGATTGGTTTTGATGATGATAAAACATAATTGTTACTAGTGTTTTACTTTTATTGTGTTAGAAAGATAGGTAAATGCAAGTTGTGTAAAATTATGTATATGGAGCCTAAAGGAGATGGTGTGTCAGGCAAAGAAAATAAACAATATGGGGCAATTATTGATGAGGGGATAAAGAATGGAATAAGAAGAAGAAAAAAAAAAGATTAAGGATGAAGATCATATATAGATGAAGTATGAATAGTTTTAATCTTGTATGCCTTGATCTTTATTAGTGCATGAAGGGCTCACTTTTGCATGAACATTTACACTTAGGATTTTGGTTCAGAGTTTTATAGTGTAGTTAAGTTTGTTTAATACATTTGCATATTAGAATTTAGTTTAGAGTTTAGTGTTATTATCAATGATTAAGAAACCGGACCGGACCGGCCGGTTCGACCCGGTTAAACCGAAACCGGTCGGTTTACCGGGTCGGTTTCATTTAAAAACC
>JAOXYD010214755.1:0-19787 GCA_028565735.1 Pinacopodium congolense
GTAGCCTCTCCTATAAGAGTTGTGCAATTTGTCCAACTTGAGTCTCTAGATTATTAATTGATGCCTCATGATTATGAAATCTACATTCATTAGATTATATATACAGCAAAACTTTTTCTTCAAAACTAGGTGACTCTCTTTGAGGTTGGTTAGATCTAAAATCAGTTCGAGGTTCTCTTTTACCATTGGCCTAAATTTTTTGTGGTGGTTGCAGGTAGTTTTAAGTATTGCTATATGAAAAGTTAGGATGGTTCCTCTAATCAGGATTATAATTGTTTCAAAAAATATTTCCTTTTTTCCTATTGAAATTTCCAACATATTGGGATTTTTATTTTTCACAGGTAAAGGGACTACCTTCTTAACACTCCAATGACGTATAGGAGGTACTACAATAGCTTTTACATTCAAATTTATGAGAACTACTACCAGCTCCACTCATTATACTATCAAATTTCTTGTTCAGTACATCCATTTAAGCTATAAGAGCTACTGTATCATTAATTGCATGAATACCATGTGGCTTCCTTAGAAGAATCTCATAATTGTACTAAAAACTATTCATATCCATTTCATCAATGAGATTGTAGGCTTCGGTCGCAATCTTATGAATTACATTGCCTCCAGCCGTAACATCAATGGTGCTACAAGTTTAAGGTGTCAAACTAATATAAAAGATATCGACTTACTGCCACATGTTAAGTCCATGACTTGGACGCTTGGCAAGCATCTCCCAAAACCATTCCTATGCCTTGTATAGAATTTCATTTTCATACTACATTAACGAATTGATCTTAGTCTTCATTTTTGCTATCTTAACAGGTGGGAAAATTTTGCAAGCAACAACTTCATTAATTCATCCCATGTAGTAATATTGAAGTGTTGACAAGTAAGCTTTCTCCTTATCTTTAATAGACAAAGGAAAAAGCCTAAGTCCAATTGCATCATCAGAGAGCCCATTGTTTTTTAAAAGATCATAAATGTCAAGAAGTTTTGTAAATGTTCATTAGGATTTTTTAAAGCTGAACCTCCAAATTATGAGGACCTAACCATTAAAATGATACTATATGGGATTTCAAAGTTATTAGCATTAACTCTTGGCCTCACAATGCTCGCCATAGGTTTACCTCTATTCCCTAAAGGTAAGTCCATCATATTTGGTTCTCTATTTTCTACTTGAGATCCTACAACTACACGTTCCTCAGGGTCCATATCTACGAGTTCTAATTCGGTGTCATTAGATGTTCCTACTTCTCAATGATAGGATGTGGTTACGCTAGCTTCTTTCTTTTTCTTCCTTAACGTGCACTCGAGTTTTGAATCAAAGTTTACTAACTTGGGATTACTTCCCCGAGTATGCATACAAAATTAAATAGAAAACTAAACTAAAGCAAATTAACAAATAAACAAGTAAAATAAGCAAAAAGGCAATAAAAGCACACAAACTAAAATAAATACAAAATAAACGCAAAGTAATTTAATAAAATAATTAAAAAATTTACAAATCCTAAAGTAATTGACACTTATTTTCTTAATATTAAGGTCATAAACTCCGGCCACAATGCCAAAAACTTGTTGCGTTAGTTAGATGACTTGAAAATTTTAATGATTTTGAAACGATTTTACTTTGAAAACAAACGAAATTTAGGCAAGTGCACTTGTCAGAGAAGTAATATAGTGGAGTAAAATTATGACTTTAAATGCTGATCCCATAAGAAAAAAACTTAATTATTGGGTTAATTAGATTAAAATTGTGTAGGAAAATCCAAACAAATTGTTTAAAACCTTGAAATTTCTAAACTAGTCTAACTTAGATTAAACACTTCAAAACAAATTTTTAATTGCTTTAAAATATTTAAAATTACCAAATGTGCAAATTATCTAAGAATTAGGTGATTGATGATTTAATTGATCCTTAAACAAATTTAAGGGCTTGTTGAGTTCCTTCACAAAATGAAAACAAAGCTATGGTTAAGACATTTCTTTATCACTATTAACCTTGGCTTAAAGTTTGTTTATGCTTTAATCTAGCCAATGGACTTTAAATTCATGAACTTGACTTCTGTAAATTTAAATTTAGAACTCTAACTCTCACACAAAATCAAAGTTTAATCATTCATTAATTAAATTATGTTGCTTATTGATTTTTCTAACAAATTAAGATGAATTCTCGAGCTTAACTTGTCTTAAACTCTAATCCTAAGCGTCCAGCCCCAAATCAGACCTTTTAACCCTTTAGTAAACAAAACTCAAACCCTATAACATGTCTTTAAGCTCTTTTAAATCATACAAGCACCAATCCTTAGCAATAAAAACAATTTAGCCATACATTTTGATCAAAACATACAAGATATACAGTTTAAGCAAGATGTCTTGATATATCAAAAAATATGCGCTATAAAATAAAGTTTAGAAGTTACAAAAATATCCAAGAAAGACTTCTAAATGTATCTTAAACTTCAATCTTTATTTTGGAGTCCGAGACAGCTCTATTTCATCAAGATCTTGCAAAAAAAAATCAAAGAACATTCAAGAACATAAGCATAATAACATAACTTTGATTCATCTTAAAATACAAGCAAATACACAAGTAATATGAGTTAAAAACCCCTTAAAAGGGATTCATAAATTAAAAAATATGTCTTAATAACAAGCTTGAATGCTCAAAAATTTAGAAAACAACACTTAAGTTGAACAAATTTTTTTTAAAGCTTATAAACTAAGGTAGAGAGAAAGAAGAGCTTCTCTCTCACACTCTAGGTCTAATTTGCATCCTTTTTTGTTTTTGTTGTGTTTTGCAGGTTGTCTAAACTCTCTACTTGTGCTAGAAGAAAATGGAATTAATTGAAGACATGCCACAGCCACAAATATGGAGATTTATGGATGATATTGGTTGACTGCTCCTTCAATGGAATATTGGCCAACCTAAAATGGCATCATGTAACCTACTGTTTATTGTCAAATTTTCACTCCAGCTTAAGACTGATCATCTATCAATGACACCCTATTCATCCTTAACCTTAGGGCTGCAGACCCATGTTATAGGTGAACAAATGAGTCAAACTTTGATCCTTTTGCACAATTTCTCCAATTTTAAACCTCATCCTACAAATTAAACAATAAAACACATAATTAATCATTTAAAAACATAATTAGGGGTATAAATCATCAATTAATCAATCAAAATGCAATCAAAATTTCCCCTAACAAAATGTAACAAATAACTCTCTAAAGTGCTCTCAAGTGTCTTATAAATTCTCACTCTCATATTGCATAAATAAGGAAATCAAAATTTTCAATTTATTGATCCTATTTGGGGGAAGATTTTAGCTAAGAATCTAATAACAAGATCATCCAAAGTTGTTATGCAATTAGGTCGAAAAGTGTTTAACCAAGTGTGAGCTCTATTTTTAAGAGAAAAGGGAAAAAGTCTAAGTTCAATAACATCATTTTAAATTCCATGATTTATATAAAGATCGCAGATATCACTAAAATATCGTAAATTATCAATTGGATTTTTTAAGGATAAACCACTAAATTAGGAAGATTTAATAATGGAAATGATACCATATGGAATTTCAAATCATTAGAGTCTATTGTAGGCCTAACAATGCCAGAATTAGTTCCACTCGTAATTATCATAATCAATTCCAATATGGTTAGCTCTCTTTAAGGTTGAACAACTAAGTGCTCATGATGTTCCATTTTAGAAATTGAACTTAATCCTAACCAAAGATGAATGAAAGGTATGCATAAGATTGGAATTAGGTCAATCACAACAAGAAATAAACTAACAAAATAAAAAGAATAGTAAATAAAATAACAATGAAAGACTAAGCAAACAAAAACATTACATAAACACTATAAACAATATTTAGACTCCAGAGTAATTGACGCCAATATGTTCCTAATATCACTATTCTTTCTCTGGTAATGGTTGCAAAAACTTATTATTGGTTGGTTTAGGTCTAAATTATTTCAACTAATTATCAAATTAAACAATTGATCACACATTCTTATAACAATTTTCAAACTTACAAATACAACAAGTATGCCAATTAATAAGTAATAAGGAGGAGTATTTTATGACTCTGAAATTTCAAATCTATAGGAAAAGTTATGCTACTAAGTCATTAAGATTACAATTATCTAGAGAGCTACATATTGCTAAATAAACTAAGTTAAAACAACTAAATTAACGTAAAAACTTCCAAACATTGCAATGGAATTCAAATTCCTTAAGAATTACCAAATTGATTAATTAGCTAAGGATTAGGATTATAATGATTTATAAAATTGATTGGAATGCCTAATCTAGAGTCTTCACTAAATCAAGACACCATTATGGTTAAGACGGTGCCTTATCTTTCTTTATCCTAAATTAAAGTAAGGTCATTCATCAATTAATAGGGATTAAGCTTAAAGTTCAAGAAGTTCAAATCTAAAAATGACATGTTTTAAGACTAGTACCTCATGATTAATCAACTAATGGTCATATATTGATTAAAATAATGATGTTTACTAATTTTTCCAATTATTAAAATAGATTACTATTAGATCCTTATTCATCTTTCATCTTACCTTAAGTGGCCTAATTAAACAAAAAAGTTTTAAGAACTCAAATAAACAATGATAATTGTAGATTGCAAAACCGAACCACTAGTTTTAGTCTCAAAATCACAAGTGTACATGTCATAACTTGTAGTAAAATATGGATATCGATCCCACGAGGATTGTATCTATACACCCTACCAATTTGGACACACTTTGTTCAAGAAAACGATTTAAACAACTATTAAAAGATAAATAAAATGAAAAAAAAACTTGAGATAAAAGAAAACAATGTAACTAAAGTCAACACCACAAACTGAAGCTCAAAGAAAATCAAGATTGAAAACTTGAACTTGTCATTATCCCTATTTGTTCCAGTCTAGGTTGTTGATTCAATTTATGTTTGGCCTAAAATTTCCTAATGTTTTAGCTACACCCTCTCAAGACGCAAATAAATTTGACTAGTTTAATAATCTAAGATTAGCTTTGGGATCTCTCAACATGCAAATCCTGTCCTAAACATTTAACTAGATATGAAGCTATCCTATAGGCAGTATATCAATATGTTGAAATCTCTTCCTAGCATATTAATACCTTGTTATCTATAGGTCTATTAAATGCTAACTCTTGTTATACATCTAACAAGGATTACCCAACTCACTCTCTTAATTTTATATAGGGTTTAAGTTCAATAGACAACACAAACATTTAATAAATTAAATCAGCAACTAAAGGCTCACAAATAGTTTCAACAACAAATTCTAAAAATACTTTAGCCACTTATAATAGATTTAAGTTCAAAAATATCTTTGTTCTTCAAAATAAACAACACATTGAGAAAAACACAAATAAAATAAATACAAGAGTGGTTATCTCCCTTTTGTATGTAAAAATCTAAAAAATGAATCCTTGAAGGAGCTCTTGATGCTTGAATCCACGGTTTTCATCCTTAGAGCTTGTAGCATGGCATGGAAGATAGGTCTGGATAAAGGTTTGTGACTTTAGCTGCTCTCCCTTCTTTTTTTGGCGTGTTTTAAGATGGCTTTTATACATGTCCGGAGTGGTTTAGGGTTGAAGAGACTGAAGTGGCATCATTTGTCTTGTGTTTTGTGTTAAGTTTTATGAAACGTCATGTCTAAGACAAATATGACGGTCTATTGGTTTATACAATGGTTAAAACCCTCACCTTATTGTGTATACAAGGGTCTGGAAGTCTTATATGGCGTGTTAGATTGCCCACTATATTGCCTTACGTTGCCTCTCCACAAAGACTTTGCCCACCATACATTCTTTTCTTACTTTGTTGTTAACAATCCACCACTACCGTATATGCATTCCTTGTCTTTGGAGAGGACTTGGTCAAAGGTCCACCTGGTATTTTCTTGGTATCTCACCAGGGAACGATATCTCCTGCACACTTTCAACATGGCTCTCACCCATGTCTTGGTCACAATCTTTAGCTTGGTCAAAATGTTGCTGGATATTTTACCTTGTTTGACTTGGTTTAGCTAAGGAAGTTATCCCAGGAGCAACATGACCAAAGCATTTAACCCTTATAATTAACGCATCGTTTATATAAGCCTATTGCTTTTTTCTTTCCATGCTTTATCGCTCTCCTTTTTCATGCTTCTCGATACTAAGTTCTTCCTCCTTTTGTTTTCTTTATTTTTTTTTCGTAAAAACTTTCTTTTAAATTTAATTCATCCTATATAATAAATAAATACACCAATAAGATTTGATTATAACCCAAAATCAATAATTAAATAAAAAATAAAACTAAAATAAAAACACCAAAATGATCGAGACTTACTATAAACAAATGCCAAACATAAAAGAAATAACAACAAAGATTATGCTAAATAAAAACTAACAAAAAGAGTCCTAAACACAACAAGTTTAACCTAAAATGTAGAGGAATACATGCCAAATGCTTAGAAAAACATGCATTGATGCACAACCATGAACTTCCCCACACTTAACCCTTTGCTTATCCTCAAGCAAAATCAAACACAACCGATCAATTCTATCACTTTATTTTCACAAAGATCAAAGCATGCAATCCCACGAACTTTGGCCAAATCAAGTGTCAAGCTATTACATATATCATGACCACTTTTCATTAGTACACATAAAAAAAACTTAATTTATGAAACAATCTCTCAAAGATAAGTATAAACCCAAAATGAATCTTTCTCACGGTTTCACTCATTTCTCTCAAGTGTATACGAGTTAATGTTTTGCTCAAACTTTCTATAGGAAACCACACTATCATAGGCTTACTAATACACCAATTCTCTTCCACAATGATTACTTGCAAAAATTGTTCAAAAGGACTTTGTTTCATGTTGTAATGTGGCTAAGGTTAAGGTGGTTCAAAAAGGTTTAGGTTTTTATCGCAAGTATTCATAAAGTACTAAATGCACAAAAGGGATAACAAAACAAACTTCCAAGATATGAAAATGGATAAAATTAACTACTCAGAACTTATTCATGCTATAAAAATATTTTCCCTATTTCCTTTCTTTTCTTTTTCCATATTTTCTTTTCCTTTTTTTTTTTGGGAATTTTTTTGGTATAAGAATGAAGAAACAATGAACAAAATAGCAGCTAAATGCAATGTTCTCTAAGAATAGAAGTTAAAATGGGGTATTTCAAGAAATAAAAGGTGAAGGCTCAACTGGGTAGTAAGGGATAATAAAAGAGTAGGTTATTTAAGCCAAGGATTAACATAAAAAAGGCCTTAATCATTTCTGTCTAGCATGCATCCAGTACAGTTAAATCGATTTAAAGCAAGTTTTGAAGGTAATTACCTAAGGAAGTATCACACAAACAAGAAAATGAAATGACTATAGAATGAAGTCATAAAGGTTGAATTACTCACATAGACTCAAATGAAAATCCATTGTGCTTCTATACATTACCTCATTACTTAAGTGTCAAATTTTGAGTAAGCTTATATAACCAACTACTTTCATCATCCAACATAGTTCACTCTCTACTCAACTAACCTAATCCGAGTTCAAACATGTATTCAATCTCATTCCAACTAGTATGATAGAATCTCATGAAAAAATAAATCAAAATAATTCAAGTGCAGTTCTATTGCTTACACAAAACAAAGGATAGCTCCCCATATTTGAACAACACATTGTCCTTAATGTGTAAAGGGAAACATCTAAACCCATCAACAACACAATGAAATACTAAAAACATAAGCAACAAACAACACAAGAGAATAAGGGTAAGAAACGTTTATGGTGGTGGTGCGTTTTTGCTCTCATCCTTTGGTAAAAAATACCTTTATCCTCACTTTCTTTAGTATTCCATCAAGCTATGATGCACAGCAAATCTTCAAGCAAATATTAAGTCACCTAAGCATTAAGAGATCCAAAGGGAAAACAAGCTACAGATAAAAGAAAATAAAAAACAAAGCAAACACAAAATAAATCAAAGTAAAACCATACTAAAACAATCAAACTAAAGCAAAACCAACACACATCCTAAGTTAAGGTCATTGGCTTAACCATTCTAGATGCAATCATAAAAGAGTGAGTGAAGGGAAAGAAAGTACTTCCCTTTCTCTTGAAGGAAAGTCTCCAAGATACAACTTGTCATGATGCACAATAGCCTTGAATACTTCTCTATAGAATCCTTTCACTCCCACCTTCCCATGTTTGAAGAATTGATCCGCTTCAAAAGATCCTCTCTCTTGAAATTTGAATCTACAAGAAAAAAACTTCAACTTTGCTTTAATCCTCTTCGTTCTCACCTTAACTACCCTCTTCTCTTGTTCTAAGGTCAATTAAGTCAAAGTAATCATGGGTGGTGTTTCTTCTTCACTCAAAGAGGCATGTCTAAAGTTTGGAAGTAAGGATTGCAACTTAAGTACATGTGGTCTCACAAAGGAAAATAGGGTAAGGGCATTTGTTTTTCCTAAATGATCTTGCTTCAACCGCTCACCCAACTCCTCCTTCTTCCTAACTCCTTGATCATCTTTCAAATATGCCTTTCCCTCATACTTCATCTTTTGCTTCTTTCCGCACTCATCAATCACATCTAACTTCATGCAAGCATTTCTTTTCACTGGAATTTTCAACTTCTGTTCCATGTTAAATACTATTCACTCATCACCAATGCGAAGGAATAACATTCCCTTATGGGCATCAATCTTAGCCTTACTAGTGTTCATAAAAGGTCTATCAAGCATCAATGGAGAGCTTCTATCCTCCTAAAAATCAAGCACCAAAAAATCAACAGGAATGAAGAACTTATACAAAGGAATGTAGAAGATTCCAAGTTACTAATAGTATAGGGGATATTGAAACTCCCTAAATCTTACAGCTTAGATAGCATGTGGCTGGTGATGAGTGAGCTAAAACTCTCTGTCAATTCCACTATTTTGTTTTGATAAGAAATCTGCTTATTGGTTATGATAGCCGGTGGAAACTTAGTGTACTTAGTCACATTCAATATGGCATTCATACACGACAACTTCTTCACCTTCTCAAAGAAATTAGAAACTTGTACAGTTGGTGAATTCTATTAGAGCCTTTGTGGATAGGGGATTCTTGGTTTATACGGTGGCAGTGAGATGTAGGGCTTCTCCTCCTCCTGCTATTCCTCTCTAGCTTGACTTTTATCTCTTGCATCCTCAACCTTCTCACTTGGCTCCTCGATTTCCTCTGCAGTTCTAACTTTGATGTCCTTTACTTGCTTCCTTTGATTAGACTCAGTAGTGCTTGGTAGGTTACCAACATTTGTAGAAGACAAATCATTAGCACGTTGACCTATCTAAACCTCTAAGTTTTGGATAGATGAAGCTTGATTCTCCATGAATTCATCAAACTTTCCCTCCATCCTATTTTTGCTTTCCTCCTAGCTTTCAAATATTTCACCCAAAACATCCTTCATATTATCCATCTTATTCTCTAAGGAGCTAAATCTATCTTGTTGAAATTTAGGAGGTCCTTGTTCTCTCACTTGGCCACCTAAATTGTTAGTATTCCAAGAAAAATTTTGATAGTTTTTCCACCCAGGATTATAAGTAATGGAATACGGATTGTTACCTTTTTGCGGTTGGCCCAAGTAATTTACCTGTTCTATGCCACTAGCTCCCAATAAAAAACATTCTACTATTCCATGGCTATCCTAACCATATAATTCACATATAAACTGCAAAGTGTTAATAGAAGAGGAAGATGTACCTTGAAAGTTGCTTAACTACTTGGTGAGAGCTAAATTTTGTGCTTGAAGAGTTATCACCTTGTCAATCAAAATCATCCCCTTCTACCCATTTAATCCTATTCTACTCCTCTCATTTGCCCACATGCAATTGTTGCTTGCTAACTCCTCCAAAAGATCATAAGCTGCATCAATATTTTTCCTTATTAAAGAACCTTCAGCAACTACATCTATGGTTCCTCTTATATTATTATTTACACCATTGTAAAATGTTTGCAATAGGAACTCTCTTGGAAGGTTATTGTGTGGGCAGCTTCTTTTTAACTCTTTAATCCTCTCATAAACATCATATAAAGACTCCTCATCACTTTATTGAAAATTTGTGATTTCCTTGATGATTCTTGTTGTCTTGGTTAAGGGAAAATACTTTGCAAGAAAAGCTTGAGCTAGCTACTCCCAAGTAGTAATTTGCCTTGAACTGAGTGAATTATACCATACCTTCCCCCAATCCCTCAAGGTAAAAGGAATCTCATCCTCATAGCATCATCAGACATCCCATTAAACATGAAGGTCTCACAAATCTCGAAAATGTTAGCCAAATGAAGGTAGGGACCTTCATTGGGTAAACCATATAATAGAACACTTCTCTGAAGTACATTAAAGAGTGTCGGCTTAATCTCAAAGGTGTTTGCTTAAACTACGAGTCATGGAACTCCTTGAGGATTGAAACTTGACCTCATAAAATCTATAAATGTCCTCTTAATACCTCTTTATTCTCCTTATTTGGTGTAGCATCCCACTCTCATAGGACACCTACTCGACATTCTGATGAATATTCGAGTAAATACCCTACAAGGGTGGCACGCTAAAGCAATTACAGTAGGCATCATACAGCATAATCAGAAGGAACATAGAAACCAAAACTCATATTTCAACAAAACAAATTCCTTTTATACATCATCATATACGGTGGATTTTTCAACCATCTGATCAGGGATTGCCCTATTATTTCTGAGGCACCACCTGGGGGTAGAGAAGGATTAACCATTGAGGTGACTGTCCAACAGAGTAGAGCCAGTGGGACTAGACAGAGAGGCAAAGGCCAAGGCAGGGGGGTGCTACAAGCTCAGGTGTCAGAGGTAAGGGTCACAGTGCTTCATCTTAGACACAAGCCAGATTTTATGACATCACTAGGTAAAAGGCTCAAGATTCCCCCAATGTTGTTGTAGGACTCCAATAATGTCTAAATTAAAAACCGCTCCCTATAACATCTTAAAATTCCTCAATCCACCATTTTCCATTTCATAAAACATTTATCATCACACCAATCCCTCACTTGTCATCCATTTAATCATTTCAACTCACAAATTTATAAGTCAAGACATAAATAAATTCACATTTTCACGATGAGCACCTCAAAATCACTTATATTAGAAAATTATCAAGTGAATGCATCGAACACCTTTACCATAATTCCAAATCACAATGTAGGTATGTAGATTAAATGCAAGTCATAAGTATACATGCAAAATGACTCTCTAAATAGGGGGATTCCTATATATATAGGAATTGGATCACTACATTTGGACATTTTTCTTTGTATATTGTCTTGGCGCTTCACTTTTCTCAACTCTCATTCCTGCCTTGTTATGTCAGAAAACTCTTCGTCGCTAACCTCAATAAACCTTTACGTGCTCCTTCTGATCATGCACCTACAAAGACACAATGAAAAGTATCAAAAAAATTGATAAAATATACAACCCCTGTCAATGATGTAAAAAACATTGTTGATTGCAAAATCAAACCACTACTTTTATGCTTAAAACTGCAAGTGTATGGGTCGTAACTTATAGTAAAAAACGGATATCGATCCCACCCTATCAATTTGGATACACTTTGTTCAAGAAACCAATTTCAACAAATATTAAAAGATAAATAAATGAAAACAAACCAAAGATAAAAGAAAATATTGCAACCAAAGTCAAAACAACAAATGAAGATCAAATAAAATCAAGATTAAAAATAGGACTTGTCGTTATTCCTATTTATTCCCCTCTGGGTTATTGATTCAACTTATGTTTGGCCCAAGATTTCCTAATATTGTAGATATCCTCTCTCAAAGTGCAACTAAAGGTCATAAGTTAAATAATCTAGGATTAACTTTGGGATCTCTCGACATACAAAGCCTTTCTAAACATTCAACTAGATATGAAGCTATCTTATAAGCAGTATATCTATATGTTGAAATCTCTTCCTAACACATTAATACCTTGTTATCCATAGGTCTATTAAATGTCAACTTTTGTTATACATCTAACATGAATTACCCAACTCACTTTCTCGAATTTTTGTAAGGTTTAAGTTCATTGGACAACACAAACATTTAATACATTAAATCAATAACTAAGATTCACAAATAAATATTTTTATGTAAAAATCTAGAAAATAAAACCTTGAAGGAGCTCTTGATGCTTGAATGCACGGTTGTCACCCTTAAAGCTTGAAGCTTGGCGGGGAAGACAAGTCTGGATGAAGGTTTGCAACTTTGGCTGTGCTCCCTTCTTTTCTTTAGCGTGTTTTAAGACGGATTTTATACCTGTCTAGAGCGACTTAGGGATAAAGTGACTAAAATGATGTGTAACTCATGCCTCTTTTTGTATGTAATTCACTCCTCATTTACATATTTTTCCAAGTATTATAAGCTTATTGACTTCTTCTTTAAATGCTTTATTTCTCTCCTTTTTTAGGCTTCTCTACACCAAGTTTTGCTCTTTTTGTTTCTTTTTTTTTTCATTTTGCACAAGCTTTCTTCCAACTTTAATTCATCCTATGTCATAAATAAATACACCTATAAGATCTAATTCTAACCCAAAATTAGTCATTAAATAAAAATAACAACACCAAAGGGATCCAGACTTAATCTAAACTAATGCCAAACATAAAAGAAATAACAACAAAGATTACACTAAATAAAAACATACAAAATGAGTCCTAAACGCAACAAGTTTAACCTAAAATGCAAAGGAATACAAGCCAGATACTTAGAAAAACACACATTAATGCACAACTATCAATTATCATAAAATAATATGTTTATAATTCAATCAATCCATTTAAAAACCTATCTGTAGCAAAAAAAAAAATCATTAAACACACATATGTATCCAATCAAAATCAGATTTATCCAATAACATCATATTCATGAACATATATGTAGAAAGAGTGAGAAACAATTGATTAAAAGGTTTAGATAGCAACATGTAATGCCTTAATGTGTTTTACAACCTTCAATTAATTGAAAAACTTCTGGAAATTTTCAAACAACTTTAAGTTACAAAGAACAAAGCTGGAAAACAAAACAAATTGTGTCATATGAATTCATCTCTATTTTTGTTTAAAAGCGCTAAAATTGTGTCATATTATGTTAAATGGTAGGTTAGAGGAGTTGACACAAGTTCTGGATCAAAATATCATATTTTGGAATAAATAGGATCAAAGGCATGAATCTACATAATTTTTTGAAGATTTCTGGAGATGAAGGCTAGAGAATTGAAGGTCTGTTGACCGAATGACTTAAGTCAATTGACCAATGGCATATGATTCTATCAATCGAATGACCTATAGCCGATCAACCAAATGACCTGTGTTCGGTCGATCAAAAGCCCTAATCGATCGACCAATGCTTCTTATTCAATCAAAAAATGGTCAACTGAATGTGCTGCTAGCATGAGAAAAATGAAAGAACCAAACAACATCTTTTGTTATCCAACCTTAAAGAGGCATATAAAAGGGAAACATAGTGCAGATTAAAGGGAGAGTCATCATTTAGTAGGTACTCCACTTTTTTCCTTTGTGTTTTTCTTAGTTTGTCATTTTTTTCATTTTCTTCTTAGGATTGTTGTTAGATCTATTCCTACTTCACTTTTAATCTTTTGAGTTCGTTGTTGGAGGAGCTATTTAAAAATTCACCCTATTAGTTTTGGCGTTTGGTAATATGCATGTGATTATCTAACTTTTTTTTGTAATAAAGTCGGGATTTGCGAACTAGACTAAAGGAATGAATTTGGTTTTTGTTTCTTCTCATTTAAATCTTGACTTTAAATTGAGATTGTTTAAGTAAAATGTTTGAGTCATAGCTTAAGAATAAGCAATAGTTTAAGTGTTTAAGTATTTCATAGGGATGAATTTTTTTAAGTTTTAACATGTGAAATAATATGAATTTATCTCTGTTTTTAGTTTAAAAGTGCTAAAATTATGTCATATAGTGTTAAATGGCAGGTTAGAGGAGTTGACACAAGTTCTAGATCAAAATAGCAGACTTTGGAATGAATAAGAGCAAAGGTGTGAATTTGTAGAATTTTTCATAGATTTCTAGAGGTGAAGGCTAAGGAACTAAAGGTTAGTTGACTAAAGGCTTCTGATTCAATCAACCGAATGGCCTATATTCCATCTATCGAATGACCTGTATTTGGTCGATCATAAACACTAATCGATCAACCGATGCTTCTTGTTTGATCGATTAATGTGTTTGGTAAGTCAACCCAATGTCCTGTCAACACAAAAAAAAGGCATATAAATGGATGAAAGAACATAGATCAAAGTGAGAGTCGTCGTTCAGTAGCTAATCCACTGTTTTCCTTTATTTTCTTCTGTTTGTCACTTTTTCTTTTTATTCTTAGGATTGTTGTTAGATTTTATTCCTTTTTCACCCTTAATCTTTTGAGTTCATTGTTGTAGGAGCTATTTAATCTTATTCTTAGTTTATTTATGCTTTCCTTTATTGTTCTTCATCTTTCTTTATTGTATTTGCTTTTATGTTGTATTTTGTCTTTTCTTGTATGAACCTTGAGATTTTGGTAATATAATGTTTATTTCTTAATTTTCCAGCCTTGGTTTAATTCGTAATTGTCCTTGGTGATTTCCAAAAGTACCAATAGTTTAGTTGGATTTACTAGGATACTTAAATAACTAGTCTAGGGACATTTTATGAGCTTGCACTTTAGTGACTTAAGTTAGTCATTCCTTAGTAACTATTGCATCTTCACTATTAAATCTAGAGAGCTTGTTATAAGTTATAGTGAAAATAGGGGCATTTGTAGAATAGATTTACCTAAGTTAGAAGAAGTGAGGGTTTGAGAGCTTGTTTAAACCTATAGGCTAGAACCTTGGCTAAAGCACCTTTTATCTAAATTTAATGATCAATGATTATCCCCGAATCCTGACATTACCTTCGATCCATTTCTTTGTTATTTTTATTTGTTTATTGTGTTTTGTTTTGTATTTGTCCTTTTGTGATTTTTATTGCATCTCAGCTATGATAGTTATCTTTGTATTTTGGGGTTTTCATTTTTTTTTCTTTAAAAAATTAGAAATAACAGTACCCCCTTACTCCTTATGGATTCGAGACCCTTGCTCACCTTATTATATAGTTAGGTTTAGTTAGGTGTTATTATTTGATAGTTTGTGATGACTTATCAGAACACCTAACCTAAAGGAAGAAAGAAGAAAACTAAGACTAATTCTGATTACTGTATCTAAATCTTTTGATAGCTCCTTCTAATTTTTATCTCAGCAGTTTCTTTTATATGTTTGGAGCAAGTTAGACAAGTCGTAGCCAATGGGAGAAGGAGATCTACCTTGAAAAAGCTTGAGAAGTACCTAAATGACACTTGATAGTGCTTTAAATGGCATCATTTTACTCCCGTGTATAAGTCTCTAGTCGAAGCAAAATGATGGCTTTTAATAATAAAATGGTGAGATAGTTCAACCACCATTTTACTCCTGATCTTTTTTAATTTTTAGTTAAATTTCTCTAAATTTCTCACATTTCAAAATTCAATATGCAATGCACATCAATCCAGAGGATTATTAAACACTTTAGCATCAAATTGGAGAAATTTTACCTTAAATTATAATCTAATTTACATGAAAGTGCAATAAATTCAATGCATAACAAACTCATTTAACAAATAAACTACTCAAAAACTCAATTAATGGTTTCTTAATTACCAAACATGCAGAAAGATCATTGCTAATCAGTTAAAAATATTTTTATAGGCTTCTAGGCTCATATGGCCACTAGAAACATAAAAAAAATCATTATAAATAATTAGAAATACATTACACAATAACTATTATCTATCTAACCCTCAACTAGTCAACCATTCCAAGAGATCTATTGAGCAACCCCTTATCAACCAATCCATTGAATTGGTCAACTGATGTCCCTTAAAGACCTATATTGGTCAACCAAACCCTTAAAAGCAATCAACTGGTTGACTAAATGTAGGCCACTAGTCAACCAATGTCCATAAAAACATTAATTAGGTAAATAGTTCATAGTACTGGCCGACTGATGGTTTTGTAATTCCAATTCATAAATTTTGTGGAAACATTAATCCAATCCAAACAATTCCGAAACAAATTAATTTATTTCTAAAACAAGTTAACTAATGTTTCAAAAGATCCCAAAAAGGTTGTTGGTCATCAAGACTCATCAATTAAACCTAAAAATATAAAATGTCTTTATCAATACAAGTTTAAGTACATTTCCCAAACTTTCAATTTAATCCTTTTACAAACCATTAACCAAAATACCAAAAACATTTATTTCACCCTAAAAACAACTTACATAAGCTTCAAATCATTTTGTAAGTGATTGTAGACATAAAGACTTCTTAATTAAGCCTAAATATAAATTATGTTTTTGTTTTGACAGTTTAAAAATTTTGAAACCTTTCAAAAATTTGGAAATATTTTCATGGTTTCTCTAATCTTCTTATAATCATTATTTTCATATAAAAATAATTCATAAAATTTTAAAATCATTTCCTAAGTGAATCTAAATACCAAGGCTTATCAATTAAGCTCAAACACAAAATTTATCTTGGATGTGAGAAATTTTAATTCTAAACAATTTTCAAGGTCTTTCAAAATTTTCAAAACTTTTTCAAACAATATTAAAACCATTTTTAACATGAAATTTAGACTCAACCATATTTAAACACACTAAAAAAAAACTCAAACAACTTTCCCAAGCATTTTAACATATTAAGATGACTTCTTAATTATGAAACTACATACCAATATGAAACTCTAAACCAAATCCTATTATGCAACTAATCATGTAAACTTTAAGACTCTTTATAGAAAATGCAATGCACATATGCAAACTTATAACGCCATCAAACATTAATAAGATCATGGCAAGACTTATATATAAAACTACAAAATCAAGGCAAGACTTATATGGAAAACTACAAATTTAAAATTATTCAATCTTCTTCTTTTCCTTTGTCTTTTTCCTCAATCCTGACCTTGTCTTTAATGCTTTCTCCATGTCAATATTTCTTTCATGCAAACTTTCTCTAAAGATTCTAACATGTATGATCTTACATATTTGAGTCAATCAAACTTTCTGAAACACCAAAACTAAAAAATTAGAATTAAATATTTTTTGTTGTCATCAAATCTAAAAATTAGAACCTCCTCTAATTCAACATTAATCGTTAGCTCTTCCAACTTTAAGTCCCCATTTTGTTGTTAATAGTATTCCAGTGGGCGTGGCATTAAGTTTACTTCATTACTTTGTGAAAAGCCAAGGTGATACGTCCACCTTAGATCACAGGAACTATTTTAAGTATAGTGGTAAGCCACTTAATCTTCACCCCTATTCGAATCCACTTCAGTTAACTAGCTCAAACTATTGATACATCCATATATTCCTTCTAAAGGAGTCATTCTCACCGATACCAAGTCTACATGTTGACTTCTTGATCAACACTAGTAATCGTGTATTAGCAAATTATTTGAGTACTTATAATAACAAAGAAACATTAAAATGTGCAATTTAAAACTTAATTAAAATAAATTAAAATAAAATAATGAAATAAAAGGTTTAAAGTAATAATCCTAAATTCTTATGGTATCATTAGTACTCCTTAACACCAACACCAAAAATTTGATTTTGTGCGTCATAAATCTAAAGCATTTAATTTTTACACCCCACAACTTTTAGGTAAGTTCACTTATCATTACATAGAATTTAAACGAGTTGAATATCATTCCTATAAGGATTTTAATGAATACTATTCTATATCATTGAATTATTATTTAATTTAAGGAAAATTTGATTATAGAATTTAAATACTAAATTTAAAATTGAATCACTCAACTAATTAAATAAAACTTAGATCAATTAAGGTTGTGTTGAGAAAGAAAAGAATTTAATTAGGTCATTGAATTTTTCGTTTTTTCTTTTCTTTGGAAAATTCATTTTTTTCGTTTTTGTTAAGTAATTTTTAAAAAATATTTTTTCTTTTACATTTTTTTCATTTTTTTCTTTATTATTATTATATCTTTTCTTTTTATATTTTATACATTTTATATATTTTTTAGTTGACCTAAATTCAATTTAATCATATATTTTTTTACTTTTTCTCTTCTTTTTATTTTTTATTTGTCATTTAATTATTTTATTTTATTTTTTACTTTCATTCTTTTTATTTTAGTTTATTATTATTTTTTTATATTTTTATTTAGGTTCTTTATTTATTCTGTTATATTTTTTTCATGTTTCTATTTTATTTATTTAGTTACTTTTATTTAACTTGATTTTATTTTTTGTGATCATTTCAAAGCTTACCTTCATTTTTAATTTTTTTTTGCTTCTTCTCCTTATTTTGTAGGTTTTAAAGATTACAACCCACCAGAATCATCATAAGTTCTCTTGCCTCTCTTTATGTTTTTATTTATTTATTTTTATATATTATTTTTGTAATGTTGATTGGTTTGTTTTGTAATTTTAATATTTGTGTTCTTTGCCTTTGTTGCTCTCTTCGCACATTGAGGATGCATGTTAGATTGTTAGTATTAGGTATGTTAATTTCTTTGCACTTGAGTCATTAATATGTGTATTATACCCTGAAATTCTATCATAGTAGTTGGAACGAGATTGAGTGTATGCTTGAAGTTGAATTAGGTGGCTTGAGTAGAAGGTGAACCATGCTGATTGATTGAAGTAGTTGGTTGCATAAACTTGGTCAGAAATTGATATTGGAGTAATTAGGAAAAGTGTGAAATTATTATAGATTTTCATATATAAACCTACGTGAGACATTGAGCTTATATGACTACATTTTAGTCATTTTATTTTTCTTGTTATGTGTGATTCTCCTATAGGATGATTACCTTCAGAACTTGCTCTGAACCGATTTGAAACTACTAGATGCATGTTATATGAAAAGTATTAAGGCCCTCTTTGTTTTTAAACCCTTGACTTAAATGACCCACCTAATTTATTATCCCTTGTGACCCCTTTTGAGCCTTTAACCTTGTTGTTTTTTGAATTAAACACCTTACCCAAAAAAAAAAAAACCTAAAAACCCATTAGCCTACCTTATCACAAGTTTAATAAAGTACTAAGTGTGCATTAGTTTGGGATTTTAGATACAAGTTTTTGTTTCCGAGATGAGTTGAGCAATACTTCTACTCGAATAGCATATTTCATTTAGCTACTATGTTGTTCATCATTTTCATATTACTGTAAAACAAAAAAAAAGAAAAAAACATTAAATGAAAAAAAAGAAAAAAAAAAGAAAAGAAAGAAAAGAAGTGAAGTTTTTATCAACAAGAAAGGTTGAGTAGTTAGTTATTTACATTCATCTCTCAGAAATATAATTTATTGTCCCCTTGTACATTTAATATTTTATGAATGCTTGTGAAGAACCCTTAAACCTAGTTATGACTCACCTTGACCCTTAACCCATTACAACCCTAATCAAAATTCCTTTTGATTCATTTAGCATGTAATTTGCGTGGAGGAAAATTGGTGAATTTGCAAGCCTATGGTAGTGTAATCTCTTAGAGGGAGCCTTGAGTGAAACACTAACCCTTAAACACGTGAGTGAAATGAGTGAATATCGTGAGGAAAATCCATCTCGGTTTCACGCTTACCTTTGATCAATAATATCATAAGTTGAACTTGTTTATGTGTATTGATGAAAAGATTATGATGTGTGTAGTAGCTTGATATTTAAGTTGCCGAAGTTTGAAAGATT
>JAOXYD010214787.1:0-19783 GCA_028565735.1 Pinacopodium congolense
TGGTCCAGATTTGTGTCATTCCTTGATTTTTTTGCACATTTCTCCAATTATTCACATTAACCTAGAAATTAAATATTTCTAAACATTAATTAAATAATTAAGCACTGAAATAGGGGTAAATATACAACAAATAACATCAAAAAATACTATAAAATTTCCCCCTAACATTGTATAACATGTTAACCATTTCAACTTTATAGTATTGAATCATATATTATGGTAAGCAATCGGGGATCATTATTGATAGAGTAAGGTGAGTTACCATGTTAAATGAAGTTGGTTGGCATATGGGTGTGGTCTTCCTTACACTTTACCATTCATCATCCTTTGGTGTGGGATGTAATTCATTGTAATTCACCTCCAATGAAGAAGCTAAATCATAGGCCTCACTTTGTTTTGTCTAGTTAACGACATAGATGTAGAAATAATCACAAGGTACATTCCGGCATCCCTCACAAACATGTTAGGCTTCTTTGAAATTATTAGACCTCACAGAACAAGTAGACACTGAAGACACAAAACTTCCTTAGTACAATCATAACCAAATTGATCATTGTTGACGAACCTTGGTTGAAATCTTATCTTGGTAATATTATTAGGGGTCGTGATAGTCAACATGGAAACATGACCTCCATCACCCAATCTAAGCACAGAGATCCATCAATCTCATTGTCGTAGTACGCACAAAGTATGAGAATAGATGGCTAATATTGGATGCCAAAGTATGTATGCTTGATGTCATAATTGATCACAATGTCAGTTGTTGTATTTGTATGAAAAAAATGCATTGTACACACCACATATGATATCATAATATGAGCTTTGTTGTAGTAGTTCCTTAACCCAATTTTGGATGAGTAACATTATTTCATTGTCTTGGTTTTATTTGGTTTGATATGGTTTCATCGTAGGAAAAACGATGTTATTGAACATGGTGAGAACAATAGGACTTATAAGAATGTGGTAAGTGAGGAACCAATGCAATTGACATGGCTTAGTAGATCTCATGTAAGGGCAAGATAAGGTGCTTGGGAAGAGGTATATGAAGTGTATAAGGAGTACAATTAGATTGAAGGTTTTATAGTTGTAATTCATGGAGGTAAAAAAGATATCAATGGTTGATACACAAATAGACAATTTATTCACCATAAGGGATGACAGCATAAATCTAAGGGATTAATCGTTTTGAAACCCAGAGGTTTTGCCTGAATTAGATGTCCAGCCAGGCTTTGATGCCGTGAAATCGAAGGTCGATGGGTCATTGTCAAATTCTTAAATTAGCATAATCACGCATTAGAATCAAACTACACTCGCTTCATTCCACAACACTGGGATATGAATTATAGCATCTATAGGTGACTCGACTTCAATGACAAGTGTAGAGTGAGACCGTACTCGAACATACGTTCAATTGTTACAACATTCGGCAGTTATGACAATATTCCTTGCCTAAGGAAAGATTGCCAGAATGAACTGGATAAACTAAGACATGGGAGGATAGTGGGGGAAAACACTGAATCTGTGTTCAAAATGTTCATAAGGTTTAAGTCCCAGGATCACCATTTTTTCTAATCCATTGACTGTGATTATGAAGGGAGCCTTCATACTATTTTCTAGACAGATGCCAAGAGTCGTGCTGCATATAAAGAGTTTGACGACGTTATTACATTCGACACAATATACTTAGTGAACAAGTATGATATGCCGTTCGCACCATTTATAGGAGTGAACCACCATGACTAGTCTTTTTTTTTTGGTTGTGGCCTCATTGGAGACGAAACAATATATAGTTTCATCTGGCTATTCTATTTGTGAATGATATGTATGGATGGTCATAAATTGCATGCACCCATAACAGAATGCTATAAGGGATGTATTCCCCAATGCTAAGCATCGATTGTGCTTGTGGCACATTATAAAGAAGCTTCCTGACAAACTCGAGTCTGCAAAGGCATAAAAAACACTTAAGCCTGTTTTCAAATCAGTGGTGCTTGACCTTAGGAGTGACGAAGAGTTTGATAAAAAAATGTTCCTTATAATATTCTTTACAAAATCGAAATCATGTTGGTAGGGAGAGGTGGGAATGGATTAGTGTGGGGGTTTGGTTGGGCAACTTCAGCTTAGAGGAGTGAAGGCATGGATGCTTTTTTTTATGGATACATTCATTCGAGAACCACTTAGACATAATTCATGGAACAATACAAGAAGGTAATTGAGGAGAAAATTGAAAAAGAAACTGCAATCGATTACCTGTCGTCGACTAACAACGTTCCACTGGTCATAAAGTTTGACATTGAAAAGATATTCCAAGTATCATACACCAACACAATGTTTAGGCAGATTCAACAGGAGATAATTAGCGTTATATATTGTGACATTGTTCAAAGCAACAGAATTGATAACACAAACAAGGTTAGAGAGGTTGCTAAATATGGCAAAGTAATGGATTCATATGCAGTGAAAATTTGTGAGTCACCGATTGTAGCAAAGTAAGTTATTTGAGTTCAAGTGGATAGTTTGAAGGCATATGTTCGAAGTCTTAACATGGATGACGTCCCAAACTGGTGCATAGCATCTTCTATTACGAAAATGGAGGAAGGACATACCAAGACGGCACTCGAGAATAGTTGTTAGGGATATCCAGGGCATACAGGACTTAATGTTTCATAGGACAACTGAGTTAGAGAAGGTTTTCTATGATTTTGTTGCATATACAAATGAAATAACAACCAAATTTGACAATTTGTGAAACATGCTACTGAGAGCAAAAGGTACATTGACATCCGAGGTTGAAATGGGATGTTCGGAGATAAAGAATTAGGCAAATGCGATAGCTTATGGAACAGGAATACACAATCCCAGGCTCACTATGTGAAGGGAGAGGTCAAATTCTAGACGTTTACGTTCATAAGTTGAAGGAAACATTAACACACGACGGGGCAAGCGCCAGGTTTGTAGCATTTGCATCTTGTTATATGACGTTTGCCACACAAAATTTTTTTAAATGGAGAAAGAGAATATATTAATGGAAATTTTAATTATTATAGGCCTTTTTCCATCAAACTCACAATGACAAAACTTATATATGTTACACAATAATTATGCTACAATATCTAAACATTTGTTCCCTCATAGCACAATTTACCATCTAGTATAATTGCCAGTCAGCAGAGTTGCACAGGGTCTCAAACACCTGAAGTTCTTGGGAACATTAAGCTTTAGAAGAATCTCATGAGGGACGACAGCCACCAGGTATGTAATATCATCAAATGCATTTGTCCCCAATACCATATTGATAAATCGGAGATTATATAAAACCAAATGAATTTAAATTATAGATGAATACTGATGGTGGCGCACTTAGCATATAGTGAGTATAGCCATGTATTTGTCCTGCATCGACTACATGTGCCAATTGCAGTATCCTACCTCAAAATTCATCCTAAATTTCAACTTATTCCACTTTATGTAGCGGAAATTTTAAATCTACCACCAATAAGCTCCAAATTGTGTAATTTTAATTTAGTGTTGAATCCCGTAATGGTCATCCAAAATCATTGACAATTATTAAATTTATATTACAATTTTCATGAATCTCATGACAGTGGAAGTGTTTTTTTTAATATATTTATGATTGTGTCGTAATGCATTGTTTTTACCTAGATGTAGGAATTACTGTATTTTGAAGTGGTCGTATTGGTGGCAGAAAATGATATTGTCATTGACGTCAACTATGTGCATGCATAAGTTAGGAGCAAACTTTAGCTCATCTTCTTTTAAAGAAATAGTACAAACCATCCTTAGCAATGTCAGCGAGAGACACCAAACCATGCTTGACAACATACTGATGCTGAGAATGTTTATGAGCCAGTCTTTCCTGTGTGGTTAAACCACTATGGTTATTTCAAGTGATGAATTTTTGGGCAATTAATCTCTCTATTAATAGTTTGGTATAGCAAGTCATGTTTTCCAATGCACATTCACACCCTTCTAACTTGAACTCAAGTAGTAATGAACCCTTATAACCATTAACACAGAAAATTTTCCCCTTAACTACATTTGTCAATAACGAATTCTTAATATAACACATGCTTGCTTAACCAGGAACTGGTATCTGTCTCCCTGATGATCGATAGTAAATATTTTACAAGTGGCTCTAAAAACAACGCATGACAAAATACTGTATGGTAGAATTGTTAACTATATTTCTTTTATTGCCTCACAACATGTGATGGCTTATATGATGTTTGGTTATGCAACATTTTGAACCCAAGATTCTCTGGCCAAAACAACCACATGAAGCACTGTTATCGTGAATTGATATGTAGTCAAAACTTGGGGGGCCCTTGACACCTCCTAATATACATTTCGCTCTTATCATCCACTCCCCTGTGGATACTAACGTATCATTAAGTTCGTCTACGACTTTATAGGATGTTGGTAAACACTATTATGGAGTAACAGTTTGGCATACCGAGTTATGAGGTTTCAGAGGAACACTTTGGAATTCTCTAGAAGAATTTCTACACATTTAGAGTTAGGTCGAATACTCTAGAAGACTCTTAGGTGGAAGACTCTAGAACCTACATATGTTAGGTTTGGTATATGGGAGTCAGTGGTAGAATGTTCTAGAAATTCTTTGTAGCCATTAGATCAAATAAATCTCCACCATCTATTGAGGAGGTGGAAGATAAAAATAGCCCAACAGTCTTCATTTGTAAAGCATCTTATACATCCCCAATTGTCCCGTAATTAAGACATTATCCCTTTGATCTACTTTGTTTGGATCCTTTTGGTAAGAAATATTAATTTTGGTTGAACAACTTTGTAAATGTATGATGTTGTTTTAAAAACTTGCATTATATTTATGCATAAGGTTATGAAACCTACGGTAATTAAGCAATAGTAATCAAGCATAGTCTTGTCAAGTATTAAACGCTGCTGTGCTTTAATGTTAGGACTTTATCTTTCACAATTCTATTTGATGTGTGGTAGTAAGGTAAAGTTGTGCCTCTTTAACCAACAACCTCTATGGCGGTGTCCCATTTGGTCTCATAAGTAAACAAGGTAACGTAGGAAGATTCAAGTATTTCGTAAATGACTTTGTACAAATACATACTTAGATGATAGTCCATCAACCAAAAAGTTGATCGTAGGTGTGTTGACCAATTGATGATGAATGTTGGGTGTCCACACTCCAATATTCTACACATTAACTGTACATTTACGATACCCTAAACATTACCCATCCTTTTTTGGAATTGGAAGATTATGTCAAAAATCAACAGTAATATTAGATTGACATATTACTAAGTTAAGTATTTATCCTGAAATTCTCATATTTCAAACTTTAAAGGTAATAAGTTTTTGATATTATTGTAATGATAGGTTTAAGTGGAATCAATTCTTTATTTTTCAAATTTAATTCTTCATTGTTTCATTATTGAAATTAGTAACTTACAAAACAAATTATCTCCCACAATTTTCTATCGTATACATTTTGAAATTTATAAGATTTAACACTAAACTCAATAATATAACATTATAATTATAAAATAATATATTCAAATTTGAAAAAAAAAAGTGGATTATGCTTCCCTTGATTCATTTCAGTGCATAAGAGAACAAAATTTTTATACGAAAGATGGCGCTAAGCGTATAAGCTTAGTTAACACCAACGTGACATCTTTTCATGGGCGTAAAGATCCCCATGGAATATAATGATAGGACTATGAGTGATGGACATAATTAGTTGATGTCCTCTACAATGACATCTCTTTTTTGGTCATAGTTAGGGGTCGTCGAGATAAACAGTGGGCATGTATAGGCTTTCGTCATATGGGTCCAAAAAAAAGATGATAATCAAATGGTGTCCAGACCATACCAGTTTCATCCCCATCTAGTTCACAAACTAGATCGCGTTGTTAGTGCCAACTAGTACAACGGACACACACTGTGGGACCATATTTATATGCAGTTCCATTGTACTGGACTTAACTCTTTTGTGACACTTCACACACCAATTTAGTTACTCCGCCAACTTTCCAAAGGATTGACTTGTTTCAAGATGGTGAGTATTGTTATATGCATGTGTGTAGAAATAACTTTCGTATGAGTCAATTTTGCATAGAATTTCCAGGTTTGTAGATATTTCTTATATTTTGAATTAAGTGCATAATCTAATAAAATTTCTGTTTTAAGTTGTTGTCGATTGCATTTCTTTGCTGAACACTGCCAATAGAAAACCTAGCCTAGGAAATTCAGTCAGGAAACATGTCTACACATTTTCGATATTGCTATTTAGGACGAAAAGGTTATGTTCAAGTTATGGGTGAAGTTATAGAATGTGAGCTAGCTATGGCCAATGTCGCAACTTTATGAATTTGTTATTTCAATTAATGAAATAGAGATGATTTGGCCCGTCTCTTTTTGGCACTGTGTTGATGGGTTTTGTCGATTCACTTGTTAATGCCATGAAGGTATATAACCAATTTTGGGTTCACACCATGATCTTCCTCCCTAACCACATCTCTAAAGTCCATTGGCCAGTGAATTAAGGCCCATGTATGCTAACGAACCACTATAAGAATTGGTGTTTTTTATGTTTATGTTTTGCCTATTTTGCAACACATACGTCATATATGAAACATAAGTTTTTGGGTGAGCATCACATTGTCATCACAAAAGTGTTCAAAAAATATGTCCCATCTCTGAATGAAGGAATTTTTATATGTACATGATTTAGTTCGTATACTGCGGGACCAATTAGACAATGATATCCAAAAGTTCAATATACAAGGTTCTAAGCTGCTATATATGCTGTGAACCTTAAATATGGTTAACTATGTCGCCAATATGAATTTTCCATCAACTATGTCTGTCGATCATAATAAAATGTATTATGTTAAACAGAATCTCACTCATTCTTGTTTGTGCATTACAAATTTCAATTGATGCGACTTTACTGTTTTCATTTAAGAGATTGTTTATTCATGACTTAGATATTCGATCTCATACAGGCTATTGAAAGTGGGAAGAATGATAGCAATGATTCCAACGTGGAGAGGAGGAAACAGGTTAAAGAATAAGACCAAAACCTTGTAAAATAGGTAGTTTAAAGTAGAAATTATCTTGACCACCGTGGAATAGGTTGATATGTGCATCTTGTTTTATGCACCAGAAAATAGATGATAATATATGGTGGGTTGATAGGTCTCGACATCTATATGCACTAATTATGGTAGTGCAAATCGCACCTTTCGTTTTACTAAGTACTTGAGAAGACACTCACAGCCAAATTTAGGGTGAGGCACATAATTTTCTAAACGACATTTCATATTCACTTTCATAAGTTTTATCGAATCGAACATTACTGATCGTATTCTTTCAAAACTTATATGTAGTTTTGTTGATGACATGGTAGTTTATAATCTAAGGTTCAACTTGAAACTCATTGATGTGTTATCCTGTTACGTGCCTAGAGCAACCATGACCATCAGGGTAAGTAATCAAATCATATTCTAACGTTTTACACTATATGATTCAATTTAAGAACCCTAGATGTCTTATACCCTTGTATGGTTTTTGATTATTTACAACATAATGCTTGATAGCTTGTCACTGAATTTGTGGAAATGCTAATGAAGGATTATGATTTGGCATATTTCTGGTGTTTTTTCAACGATATCGACCAGTATTATATTCTGGATTCAACATTTGTGGTTTGTATGCATTCACCCATGGTTTTGACACAGTATTTTGATTAATATATTTATTAACAATGCTCAGAAAATGTTGTCTGTTATCATCATTAAGTTGATGTAGCCTGCGTCATGAAAGGCAATGATCAACAATTTCTTTTATAAGTAGAAACCTTGGAGATATGGGCAAAATGTGGGCATCACATTGAAAGGTACATAGAGTTTAGACCCTATGCACCAAAATTACATAGGGTAAGTGACATTGTTTATTTGCTACCGGTGGCAAATTTTGTTCTTATTGTTGCATTTGAACTTCATATTATGTCCCTATTCGTGGAAGTGTCGAACTAAAGCATTTTGAACCTAAATTTGTTAGATCGTAATCCCCATGTTCTTAGATGAACACTGGTGGTATTGCTCAATTAAGGTTCGAACTGGCAATATTATCATATTTGACTCACAATATATACCAGGACGAGTGAATGATTCCTAATATGCTACCATGGTACATACTGATGTTCGTATGTTTGAAACTACGCTTTAAATGCAAAGTTGTTTGTTTATAGCTAAAATTGTGGTGACTTCAACATGACACAGGCAAATGTGCTGTTTGTGTTATTGAGTACATTGGGATTCGATACCAAAGCCCTCCAAGAGTGGCAATATTTTCCACTCCTCTATGATTACCACCTCCCAATGTAGGATAAAAAGTTACTTGCATTTCACATTAAATTGGTAACCTTAGAATTATAAATAACCTTCCGTTATTATGAATCGGTTAACAAATTAGATTACTAATTTATTTCCGTTAAATTTTCATCTTGAAATGTTTGCATTGACTGTAATGCTGAAAGTGGCTTATATATATGTTGTTTCTTCTTTTTTGGATGGGGAAATGGTTTGGGAACTATGAAATCATGGTATGTTATGATGTGTTCTTCCCATTGCAGCTGATTTGTTTAAACTGATGATTTGCATTGCCCGTTGATTGCAGGGTTTGGGGCCAACTACATTAAGGGAATACCTATGCAACCGTGCCATGGGTTCACTATGTAACTAAATTTGGCATTTTTGGTAGAGAACCTTTAAACTTTCAAACTATCTTTAAAGTTCTGTGGGGATTAGGATTATGTTTTATGTCTGGTCAAGGCAATTACTAACCAATGCACACCTTTAGTACAGTGCCATCACGCAAATGTTTTAAGAACATTTTTTGACAATGCGTCCACACATTCAACTAGAAAAAAGTGATGGGTTGCACCCCACCAACTCTACCACTAGGTTTTTTTAAAAGTTAGTAAAACTATATTATGCCAACGGTTTTTATGTGTGTTGTTGTCATCGAATGTGCTTAAGATATCATCTCTGTAATCCTGATTATGATCTCACAATGTTTTGCCAGTAAACATGATGAGGTTCTGTAATGTGCCACGGAGACATTCATGCACTCCCATTTCCTTCGTTACTCTATGGCTATGAACTTTCTGCTTATATCTCAACTAGCCTTGATTTCGTGCACCGAATCTATAATCCCTACAGATTGTTGATATACTAATGTCATATTTAAAACTTTATCAAAACGACCTTAGTACATGGTATTCCAATGATGGTCATCTATGGCCACTATTATATAACATAATCCTTATCGAAATTGGAGACCTACACTTTTCACTTGTATTCATAGACTGATCTTAGCTGGTTAAGGTGACATATGCAGATACTAATTTCTGCCCGATATTGGACGGATTAACTGTTTCTCACCTGAGGTTTTTTGTATTAACGATATTATTCACATGATCTCCCAAATTTTCTACCCTTTGTTATGATCCACTAAAATTAGTGATGATTGCAATGGTCTTGTCCTCTACTTAGTTTTTCTTAAATATAACATTCAAATTATTTTTTATTATTTTTTTGTCATACAGGGAATGATAATACTGACACTGTGTTTTCTACTTTTTTTTTAATCTCTACACATTAAATCCTTCATTTTAAATGAAGTACACATTAATACACTATAAGTAGTCCAACTTTAGATAGGCCCAAAGATAATACTGCGTTGTGATTTGAACACTCATGGGAACATAACATTATGAACTTTATTTTCGACTACACACACTACTATCAAACACATGTGCTTGGCTTTTTTTTTCCAATATTTACTATTGACTACCTACTACAATAAGGGAAAAATGAATGTGTGTTACATGTACTATGCCTCTGAAATGGAACATAAATGACATCAACGTCCATCTTGCTCGGCCCTTTCTTACTAAACATACAAACCATACTGCCAATGGTGTAAGTTAGGTTATAGATATATATTTCCCCTTCTGGGTTTTTTTACCTCAATTAAAGCTTCATCCCCACAATCAAATATATGATGGAATGGAGACATAATGCCCCCCAACAACAAGGTTGCGTTAAGATGGATATGTGTGGGGATGCATATTTTAATAGTAGTCATTAATCCTCCACACAGAGTCAACTACCATCATAAACCTAAAAACAAAATTATAAACTACTCTTGTAGTTGTTGATAATGAACATCCTTCCTATATGTCCAAACCACAAATTGAAAATTCCATAGATTCACTGTACGTTTTGGATAAAAAAAATCGTAGCCATCCATTTAGGAATTGGAAGATTATGTCAAAAATCCACAATAATATAATGTTGACATAATACTAAGTTAAATAGATATCCTGAAAATCTCGTTTTTGAATTTTTTAATGTAATAATTTTTTCAATTTATTGAAATGGTAGTTTGAAATGGAATAATTTTTTAAATTTCAAATTCTGTTCTTCGTTATTTCATGGTTGAAATTAGTAACTTATGAAACAATTTATCTACCAAAATTTTCTATCAGATATATTTGGAAATTTATAAGATTTAATAGCTCAATAATATAACATTAGCATTAAAATTTTCATTTTTTAAAATTTGGAAACAAAGAAAGGAAAACTTAATTATTCTCTCACTGTGTAAGAAAAAGAAAATATTACTTGAAATTTGGTGTTAAACTTATAAACATAATTAAAATGAGCATTACTTATTTTCATGATAGTGTACACACCTAACAATGACACTGACACGATAGTGACACAAACACGACCTTGTGTCATCTGCATGACTGTGATCTACAATATTATTTTATGTCTTCCATTAGGACATCCCTTTTCTTAGGCTAGATTAAGGATAGTGGAGGAAAACACTGGGCACGAATAGGCTTCCGCCACACGGCTCCAAACATCCTCATAATAACCTCATAGTGATGGTGACCCAACTAGTTTCGTCCCCTTCTAGTTGGAATACTATGTCACATTTCCTGTTTTAAATGGTATGACGAACACACCATATGAGACCATATTTAAATGCCATAACCTTGTAATGGACTTAAATCTGCGGGGAGTTTTATGAGCTAATTAAGTTACTCTGATGTCTTGCTGATCAATTGACTTGTTTCAAAATGGTGAGTATTGTTTTATGCGTGTGGCCAGAGATAGCCTTCATATTAATCGATTATGCATTGAATTTCTGGGTTTGTAAATCTTTCTTATATTTTGAATATAGTGCGTAATGTAGTAATTTTTGTGTTCAAATTTTTTCTCACTTATATTTCTTCCATAAACACTACTAATAAAAAATGTAGCCTGGGAATTTAAATCAAGAAACATGTTTGCATGCTTTCTGATGTTGGCATTTTGGATTTAAATGTTGTATTTAAGTTCTGGGTTATGTGATAATAGGTGAACGAACTAGCTACAGTCATCTCACACTTTACGAAATTGTTGATTCAATTAATGAACATTACGGTTTGGTATCAAGGACTCTAGTTGATGCTGTACCAATGGGCTTTGTCTCCCTAACGAACTCGTCAAAATCCTTTAGCTACTACATTACAGCCAACGGATGCTGTCAAAATAGTATAAGAACAAATGCTTTTAATGAGATTGTTTTCCATACTTTTGCACATCAAATGCTGTATGCGAAAGATGAGTGTTTGGCGGAGTAGCACATCATTGTCGAAAGAGTGTTATATCCTATCTCTGAATGATTAAAAATTTTTAAGGCAAATTTAGTTCATGTAAGGTGGAAATAGTTGGACACTGATATCCAGAAGTTCAATATACCAGGTTCCAAGCTATTATATATGTCGTACACCAAAAATATGGTTTACCATGTCTGTGATAAGAATTTATGGTTGACTATATTTGTCAATCATATTGAAATATAATCTACCACATAGAATCTCAATCATTCCTATTGTTCCATTGTAAATTTATAATGATGTGACTATACATGTTGCAATAAAGAGATTGTTTATTGATGAGTTAGACATTCAATCTCATGCAGGCTACTTAAAGTGGGAAGAATTACAAGAAGAATTCCAACGAGAATAAAAAGAAAGAAGTCAAGGAAGAAGACCAAAACCTAGTACAACAGGTAGTTTTAAACTTCACTTTTCCTGCTCACCACAAAACAGGTTGATTTGTGTATCTTGTTTTATGTGCTAGAAAACAGATGATAATATATAGTGGGTTGACAGGTTTCGACATCTATATGCACTAATTTTGGTAGTGCCAATCATAACTTTCATTTTGCTTAGTACTTAAGGACACACTCTTAACCAAATTTAGGGTAAGGCACATAATTTTCTAAACGACATTTCGTATTCACTTTCATAAGTTTTGGGGAAATTGAACATTATTGACCTTATTATTTCAAACCTTGTACGTGTTGTTGATGATGTGGTAGTTCATAATATGAGGTTTGACTTGAAACTTAGTGATGTGTTATCCTATTACGCACCTAGAGCAACCATGACCGTTAGGTTAAGTAATCAAATCGTATTATAATGTTTTGCACTATATGATTCAATTTAAGAACCTCCGATGCCTTGTACCTTTGTATAGTGTTTGATTATTTACAAAATAATGTTCAATAGTTCGTCACAAGATTTGTAGCAACACTAATGGAGGAGTATGATCTAGCCACTACTTGGTGTTTTGCCAATGAAATCAACTAGTATTTTATTCTAGATCCAACATTTGCGGTTTGTATATTTCACCCATGCTGTAAATGCAATAATTTGATCAACATATTCATTAACAACCTGCATTGTGGAATGTAAGGAAATGCAATAACTTTTAGAAATAGACATCTCGAAGATATGGGCAAAATATGGGTGAGACATTTAGAGGGACATAGAGTTTGGACCCTATGCACTCAAATTACATAAAGTAAGTGACATTATTGGTCAATGGCTATACCCCCAAATATTTTTCTTCTTGATGCTTTTGAAATTTGTATTGTGTCCCTATTTATGGAAGTGTTTAACTAAAGCATTTTAATTGGGGATTTGATAGATTGTGATCCCTATATTCTTAGATGGACACTAGTGTAAGCTGACAATATTATCATAGTTGACTCACAACATAAACTAGGACGAGTGTACAGTTCCTAATATGCTGCCAATATACGTACTCTTATTCGTGAGTTTGAAATTGCACTTTAAATGCAAGCTTGATTGGATACATGCTATTGTCGTGACTTTAACTATGACACAGGCAAAAGTGATATTTATGGATTTGAGTACATTGGGATTTGATTCCAAATCCCTATAGAGGTGGCAGTATTTCCCCCTCCTCCATGATGACCACCTCCCAATGCAATGTAGGAAAAAAAAAACGTTAGTTGCATTTCACGTTAAATTGGTTACCTTAGAATCATAAATAACCTTCCATTATTATAAACGAGTTTCCAAATTTGAGTACTGATTTATTTCCATTAAATATGCTTCAACCACATGTTCACGTACCAAGTAGTGGCGATAGTGGGTTATATATGTGTTATGTCTTGCTTATTCAGATGGGAAAATGGTTTTGGAACTATGAAATCATGGTACGTTGTGAAGTGTTCTTTACTTTACAGCAGACATGTTTAAACTGAAGATTTGCATTATCCATCTGTTACAGGGTTAGTGCCAACTAAATTAAAGGAATACCTCCTTAACTGTGTCATGTGTAGCCTTTGTAACCAAATTCAGCAATTTGGGTAGAGAATCATTAAAATTTCAAACTTTGGTTTAAATTTTGTTGGGATTAGGATTCTGTTTAATGTCCAGTAACAACAATTTTTGTTAAGTACACACTACCCTAGTGCATTGCCAAAAAGCACATTTTTTTGGAACAGTTTTTTATATTGCATCTACACTTTCAATTAGACAAAATTGATAGGCTTGCAAACAACCCCACCAACTCTACCATTTAGTGTTTTTGAAGTCACTCAAACTATACTAGGCGATTGGTTTTTATGTGTGATGTCAGCGAATGTACTTTAAATTTGATCTCTGTAATCATGAATGTGATCTTACAATGTTCTACTGTTGATCGTGATGAGGTTTAGCAATATGGCACCGACACATCAATGCACTCCCATTAGCTACATTACTCTATGGTTATGTACTTTCCACTTAAACCTTAAGCGGGCTTTATTCTATGCCCTAAATCTATAATCCTTACAGATTAACAGTATATTAAATAGTATTTATAAATTTATCAGAATAGGAGATGTACACTTTTAACACATATTCATAGGCTAATTGCAGCATGTTCAAGGATATGTGCAGATACTAATTTATGTCGGATATAAGACTGATTAAATATTTGTCATATGGAGTTGTTTCCATATCAACTATGTTATTCACATGATATTAACTCCGTTATTCACGTGATCTCCCATTACTTCTACCCTTTGTTATGATCCACCAAAAGTAGTGACGATTGAAATTAACTTGTCTTTGAACATTGAAATCCTTCTATGTTATTAATATCTCATACAGGGAACGACAATAAGAACACTGTGTTTTCTACTTTTTAATCTCCACACATAAAAGCCTTCATTTTAAATAAAGTACACATGACTACACTATGGTTACATGAACTTCAGATAGTTGAAAGACAATGTTATGTTATGATCTGAACACTAATGGGAACATAACATTATGAACTTCATGTTCAGCTACCCACACTGTTATCGGACACAAGTTCTCATCTTTTTTTCAATATTCATAGTTGACTAGCTACTAAAATAAGGGAATAATCAATGTTTGTGACGTGTACTATGCCTCTAGTATAAAATAAAAATTACATCCGCCTCCATCTTGTTGCGTCATTTCTAACTGAACATACAAACCGCATTTTGAACGATGTGAGTTAAGTTATAGATATATATTTCCACTTGAGATTTGTTGCTTTAATTAAAACGTGTAACAAGTTACACTGTCAAATATATGATGGCATAGGAGTCGTAACGCCCCCAATAAGAGGGTTGCATTGAGATGGATTTGTGTTGGGTTGCAAATTATGACAGTATTTATTAAACCTCCACACAAAGTTACCTACCATCTTAAACTTAAAAAGAAAACCATAAACACCACTAGATGTTACTAATACTGAACATGCTTCATATGTCTCCAAACCCCATGAAATCGTTTCATCCTGGAATCATGTATAGCTAAAACATCAATGATTTGTGTACGCAAAAATAATTAGATATCGTCATACCATTTATAAAGGTATTCCAACACATATTACATACAGATAATGAGGAAAATCTGGTAACAAACATAACAGATAATGCCTTGCATTTCAACATCTAACATCATTACTTTTATACCTAAATAACTTCATAGATTCCTCGTCATTTTCATCACCATGATTTTATAATGAAAATTAGAGAATCATAAACAAAGAAATTTATCAAACCTATGAAAAAGAACTCTATAAATATGTTTGTAGCCTGTTCTAGGACTTAATTTGGCAGCGTTAGGTATATTTCCACATAAACACAAAAAATAGCCCTAATTCCCACATCATCCTGGCTGATTTAAATTCTAACCTATGGTAATTGTTTCTATACATTTAATTCCCGTAACTACTTTTTTTACATGATCTTACTAACTAGGTTGCATTGGTCATGACTCTGGGGTATAGATTACCCTATAGTACAAACCCATGAGCAAGGACTATAGAGCAGTAGGCATCCATTAAACCAGATCAAACCAAATGCTTTCGTGCCTTACTTCTCTTCTTGCTATTCCCATCAGCCCAAACCTTTTTTATAACATCTTCAAGTATGATCTCTTCCATTACCTTTGGAGAAGTGAAATTAAAGTCAGAGAGTGGAACACCTTTATTTTTCAGGTTAGAGTCCAAAAATGATACAATTTCATTTCAAGTTCTCAATCTTTTCCCTGTTGGAGTTATGTAGTAAGCATCCATTTTGGAGAAATCTTGCTTGAGTACCAAGATCCTCTTAAAACCTTCTGGTGTCTTTGGAATACCAGGTCATTCAATAACCTAGATCCGAGTATTATCAATTTCAACGTCAACAACATTATCACAGGTAACAACAATGTTTTGGTATAGAAAAAGGGTCATCTGGAAAATTTACTTCTTATGTCTTCGTACTCTTTTACTATCGCTATCAGCCTTCATTTATAGCAGGTTTGACGTTATGCAATATACGTGCTGACTAATCGCATTGGTTCATTTGAACTCTGTCATTACAATACACAATTAACTTTAAACTCTAACACCAAATGATTACACCACATTTCCAAAACCAAAGAAGCATTATTTCGTCAACAATTTTTTAAGTAATGACTTTATGTTATGCCCTTAGACCATGACCCATATAATTATATCCAACAAAAGAATACAAATATGCATGCATTTGATGAAATTTTTTCAAATCAAATAGGTTTTCATTAACTTATAACAACATAAAGAGTTTCAAGAACTAGTCTTACCACCCAACTTAAATCGCACTACAAACTAAGGTAAGGACAAATTGGGTAACAAATATGAGACAAATTAAAGGTTTAACTTAGGCAAAAACATTGTCCAAATTTTCCTTGAACAAATATACCTCTCTCAGAACTATCCACATCCAGAACTCAATCACGATAGTTAATCAAACACCATTGGAAAATCATTTCTTTGTTCATATCAAACTCTTTCTACCCATTATGATACTAAATCTATATAACTTTTATCACTTATAGTTAAACCACCAACCACAATGGATGTCGCTAGAAAAGAAAAACCCTAGTGTCCATATTCAACGCCAAGAACCATTTAAACTCAACCACTATACTCACTTAGCCCTAGAAATAACCACTTGGAAATTAACAAATTACCCCTCTGTATGGAAATAATCAAAGCTGTTATAAAGACTATAAAATGATGACATTAAAAGATATTACAAGCAAAATTTAGTAGTAATGGCAATTACAAGTTGGAAATCTTAACCTTTGACGACGTCTAAGAAATTTCCTGCTTCTCCTCTTTCATTCTCTGCCTATATCTCACCATAATGACGAAATAACTGTGGCAACGAAACAAATTAATGGACAATCCCATATTCGTTACACTGGGGTTGAAAGGTGGTATCACACCATACACGAAGACAAAGGACCATCAAATTCACAACATATAACCCACCTTATACTGAGAAACAAACAAAATTAAACCTAGGAGGCAAATGAAATGATGAAGCGACGATATTGTTGGAATTTCCCTCCTTACCCCTTCATATTTCCTTCACCCTCTCGCCATCCTTCAATTTTAATATACATTATTTTATTAGTAAATAGGTGGTCCGAGCTACTCGAGGCTGCGAGTCTCAGTCCACCTAGTACCGTTTTAGGCTTCTTGTCTGGCGAGCATCTTTCTAGCCTTCCTCCTTTCCTATGTTATTACCACTTTCTTCTATTTCTTTTTTCTTTAACTTTTTGTCTATAAGAGTTACTCTTTCTTCTTTTAGAACTGTTAGTCCTTCGACTTTCTTAACTTCCTTAATTACTATGGCACCTTTTGATTCGCTTTCGCTTCCTAGTGTACTTGTCATTAACAATAAGATTAGCTAATCTTAAACTTGTTTTGCTTTTGCTAAGAAGAAAGTTTTTTAGTTTAGAATTATAATAGATATGAATCCTAACAATAATCTTAGGCATATTGCCCCCACCCTTATGGATAGACAAGTGATAATCTCTCCACTTGTGGAAATTCTCAAATAAGGGGCTTTCAATAGAAGTTTATAATGGTTAGCTTCTCTCGTGATAAAGGAGTTTGCCTTCCTGATGGTTTATAAGTGCGTTATGACTAACTAGGATAAATTTAAACTTATCAATAGTTTGACTAAGGATTCAATTCTATTTCTATTCAGGATAGACAACATTGATGGCATGAAAAGTTTTTGCAATCCTAAGTCTATTCAAGATTTGTCAACAAAAACTATTTTGTTAAATAGTTTCAAGGATTCAACTACTAGTGCTTCTCAATTTACTTACCTATGCTCTTTCTAAGATCCCTTAGGAGCCACTAGAGACTTCTTCTCCCCATGAAGCTACTCTTAACACCATCTAAGTACTAATGTCCTCCTCTAGTACCATTTTAGCCCTCTAAAGCATTTTAGACCCTCCTTCTATTTTAGGTGTTGCGATTTCTATACCTACTAGCTCATTTTCAAATGTGGAATATGAAAACTAAAAATTTGTTGTTCCTATTCTAAGCCTTTGAAAGAATAGAAGTAAATAGGAAAAAAAAAGGGACTAGAAGGTAGGACTTGGATTATCGGGGTCTCAGTTGCACCTAAAAGTAGTTTGTAGTCAAAAAATATACATTATTTTTTAATGATTTTTAGTGGCCTATTTAACTTTTTAGGCTGATTCTAACAGAAGAATGACCTAATATGATAGTTATTGGCCTTAACGAAATGAGAGTCACAATGTTTTAAAAATAAATCTAAGGATAAAAAGTATCTTTTATTAGATTATTTACATCAAAGAATATACTAAAGAGAAATGTAGAAGGAGAAAGATCATAAGGATAATGTGCTTTGATTCTTTCTCTTAAGGATAAACTAATAATCATAGATCAAGTTGAGTTTCTACCACTATTATTGTTTATATAATGCAGAATAGTTGGGATTTTTCACATTATGTTAAAAGATTCTACATGAAAGGTTATATCTATAAGTTTTTTTATGATTTAGAATTGCAAATATTCTTATAATTTGTATCAGAGTAGGTTATAACACTTTTTGATTCATTATTAAAGTTGGTGTTCTCTGAACATGTTTATAGTGATGTGTATAGTGCTTGTATATTGTTTTAAGGCAAGATTTTCGAACAAGATCATTGAAATATCTTAGTTTCTGAAGTTCCATATATGGCCAAAATCTTATATTCTTCTATCTTCTTTTTTAGTGGGATTTTATTAACTTTGATTCCACGAATCTCTTAATTTTCGAAAGTGTTGTAAAACTCCTTTAAAATGGTCATACATCACCTTCCTCATAGTTAGATATAGGCAAGTCGCATTATAGATAACTCATAGACCATTTAACCTAGTCTAAAAGTTAAAGATGAAGTATTTACAATTTTGTCATCTTAAATTATTTATAATTTTGCCATTTTAGCTTATTTACAGTTAAACCATTATAGTTTATTTATGATTTTACCATCTCAAATTATTTATAGTTTTTAAATTTTGATTTATTTACAGTTTAACCATTGTAATTTATTAATGATTCTACCATTATATTTTATCTATAAATATATCATTGCTTTGTATTTATTGTCACGCCTCATTTATAATTTTACAATTTTGTCTCTTCTTGTAAATTTACAGTTTTGTCATTAAAAGTCAAAGTTTTGTGCTCAACTAGTGTATTAAAGTCTTATAGTTCATCTCTTGAAAAGATTCGATTTACATTTTTGCATGTAAAACTTGTCTAAATGTTTATTATATGAAAATCTTATTAATCGTTAAAGTGACCTAGTGTTAGGGGTTAAATTTGTAATATTCTTGGATGTTATTTAATGTTAATTTAACCATATTTTAGTGTTTAAATGTTCTATTTATGTGTTATTATGTTTATTCTGCATTAGGGAGCTTAAACATGAAGATTGGAGTCAAAATATGAAATTTGGACAAAAAGTCAACTCAAAAGTCAAAGGACAACGACCCCCTAGGTAGGGTGCCGTTGTCCTATTGTAGGGTGCCATTGTCCC
>JAOXYD010214806.1:0-19780 GCA_028565735.1 Pinacopodium congolense
TTTTTATCAAGTTTAAAACCTCTGAAAATTGAATTACAAAGATCAATCACTCAAATATTCAAAGCTTTCTTTATTTTATGTATAACTTTAATTTAATCCCTATTTTCATATTTTTTATGCAGTAAAATTTATGTTTTCAGTTATTTTAGATATAGATAAACCTCAAAAAGCTTTTAGTTGATTTTTTTGATTCATTATTTCATTTGTTTTAAGCTTTCAAAGTCTTATATACCAAAACTATCTTTATTTTGGTTGAACTTTTCTGAATGTCTTTGTTATTGAATTTTAAGCTCGTAAAATAGTTTTTATTGATTCAAAATGATCACACACGTTTTGCTTGAGGTCTCAAGAGTGCAAAAAATCTTTAACTTTGATTTTTAAGCACTCATAACGTTTTTTGGAGTTAAAAAAAAAACAGGTTGCTCAAAATTGTCAAGTTTTCTCTGCAGCTTCTTTACTGATTTCAATTTGGTGTTTAAACTCATTTTTAAGTGTGTAAATTTATTTTTTTATTTTCTCTAGGTCTTAGGAGGTTTCTAGTATTTTTTTTATTTTTAAGTGATTATATTTTCTCTTTGAGCTTTATCTTTGTAGGTTGTTTAAAGCTGTCCAGGTTTAAGCATTCTAACTTTGCTCTCAATTTAAATCACCTGTTTGATATGCTAAAATTGTGTTTATTACTGAAATTTGTTTTTGGATGATAAATTGGCATTGTAGTAGGTTTGTTATATGAATTTCATGTCATTTGATTGGTCAATAAAGTTTTGATATATACTAGAATTTTAAGGATGCATATTTTGACAGCTTATGATCATATTGATTTAATCAAACATTTTGTGGCTATAATTGAGTTTTTTCTAGGTTAAATTATTTGTGTATGATTTATTAAAGTGCTATGAGGCTTGTTATAATTTTTGGATTACCTCTAGAATTTTCATAATTGAGTTTATGGCATGAGTATTAAAGAAACACAATAGAAGGTGTGTATTAGCTACATAAATTGGGGGATTGATTTGTGCTTGTTGTTAATTGAGTTCAGGGCTACTCTTTACAATTAAAAAGATTTTTAATAGGTTGATATTTGCATATAGAAATCAAGATTTGAATTGCATTAATATCTGGTTTTGAATCAGATTGGATTAGGCTTTAAATGTACATTGGCATTCCATACTGCATTTGTTGCATTTGAGCCATTGACTTATGTTAATTTTGATCATGGTTGTCATAAGTTATATAAGCTTGGTTTAAAGCTCAAGGGAGCTTGGATTAGGATTTTTCCTTATAGGACAAAAATTATAAACTTTGGTTGTATTGTAAAGGTTCTTCTTTGCCATAAAAAGATCGTTGTTAAGGGTTACTCTTCACCCTCTTTATGAAAAGTAAGATTGATAGGTTACTCTTGACCTAGAACAAGATAGGTATAGGTTCCTCTTGGCCTTGAATCAAGATTTTTGTAAAGGTTCCTCTTGTCTTTAAATCAAAATTATTGTAAAGATACCTCTTGGCCTTGAATCAAGATTGTTGTAAAGTATCCCTTTGGCCTTTAACCAAGAGTGTCGTTAGTGAATTTCCAACAAGTACTTGGAGAGATGACGTAGTCTATCTTTGGGATAGGCGAACCTCTATAAATCTTGGTGTTCTTTCTCTTCTCTATCTCTTTTATATTTGTACCTTGTGTTTGTTTTATCATTACTTGAATTAGTTTAATATTGTCATAAGCATATATTTTCACATATGTTGAATTTTGGTTTAGAGATTGCATATAATTAAAATTGGCCTAAGGTGTTTAAAGTGTTTTAATTTGTAAAGAAATTTTAAACACCGAATTCACCTCCTCTTGGGTGTCATAGGGCTTACACTACAAACATCCTATTAAGAGAATTTGATCTGTGGTTAACAATAAGAATTTAACTTTCTTCTTTTTTCAAAACAGACTATATGCAAGTACATCATGTCAAGCAAATGATTCATTATAAATTCTTAATTGATTAATTACAAGAGTTAAGAGTAAGAAGATTAAAGAAGCTTTAAATAGACTGATACAAGACATATATGTAAACTAAGCTTCAAATATCACGTCCAAGACTAATTTAGGAAGCTTAATAAACCCAAAGAGGACCAAGTACTAATTAACATGATCTAAGCTCAAGTTGGAAAAGTTTTGGACTACTAAATCCATCAAATTAGGGCTAATTTCGTGGATCACTACCCATTCAATGTTTTATAATTTATTTTATTGTAATTAAATTTTATGTTATTTAATTATGAAGTCCAAAATGTGGTTAACAAGTTTTATAATTGTTTGATTATTTTAATTCAATTTAGGACTTATTATGGGAAATGCAAACTAAATTAGGAAAAATCCTAAAGAGAATACTTTCCTTATGAGATTAAGATCCTTAATTGAAACAAAAATTCTTGTTACACTTATTAACTAAGGATAATGATTTTTTCTACGTAATCTCTATATAAAGGGCATGTTTTAAGAAATAAGACAATTTTAAGTTGTTCACATTTTCTTTGTAATCCCTACATAAATGGCATGTTTTAAGCAATAAGACAAATTTAAGTTGTATATTTAGTAAGAGCTATGAGTGTTTTCTACCTTGTTATTCATTGAACTTTTCAAAATTATCAAAGAATTCTTCTTTATGACATTCAAATCCTTTATAAACCTGGTTCTTGATTCTTTATAATCAACGAGTTAGTTCTTTTATAAATCCAATTTAGCTTTCTTGGTGACGTTCAATCTTATTAGTGGATTCTCTAGGTTTTATTCCTAAGTGGATTCATATCAATTGATATTAGAGCTAAGCTTTAAATTAAGTTTGGTTATCCTTTTGTTTTTTGTCTTTTGATTTTTATTCTATTTCATCTTCTAAATTTCATGATTCTTGTGTCACTCTATGCCTTTTATTTGATCTTTTTCCTTTGCCCTCAAGTTTCGATCAAAACAAATTCTATCATCTTTTTTTATTAAAGTATTCCTAACTCATCTTTTTATGTTAAGGTTCTTTTTTCTTCAATTCCTTGTTTTATGCCTTTAAAACCAAAATTTTCCAAAAAAAGCATAAAAATTTTGTTTTATTTCAATAATTTTTTGTAATTATGATATCCAATTGAAATTCTAGTCTATACATCTAGATTGATGTAAGCTTTGTGTTCCTCAAATTTCATCTTTTATTGTAGGTGTATTTAGTTATTTTTCTGTCTTTTGCTAATAAAAAAGAGAAAAATAAAGAAAAGAAAAGAAAAAAGAAGAAAAGGAAAGGAAAGAAAGTTGTGAAAATTTGTCAAAATATTATTCTTAATCTATTTCTTTATGTTACAATCAATTTGAGTTATTATTTTTGCTAAAACTAATAAAAATCCATATTGTTGCAAATCTGGCTTAATTGAATCATTCTCATTCTCCTTGTTTCATTTAATTTTATTTCTTCTTTCTTGAATTGTGTATTATTTCTTCCACTAACCATTAATTATATTGGTTTTAGATGTTTAAAAGGTTAAATAATTTGATTGAGTTTGTTCGGTTATTTAAAGACCTTAATAAGGAAAAAAAGAGTGGTAAAAGGTATGAGTGAGTGAGATTAGCATCGAGAAAAGACAATTAAAGAGTGAAACACGAGCGTTTTCACATATTTTGAGAGTAAACACATGAGAAAGTATGTAAGGAACTTTCTTTGTTAACTTTTACAGATCTTGTAATATAAATTTTAAAGGTGGTTTAACACTAAAGGAAGAAAAAAGAAAACACATTCTATATGTAGACTACACAACAACAATTTGAGAGAATGAACGTTATGTATAATGATGTCAAAGATCTATTGGAGAAGCAATCACATTACGTTGTTAAATTATAAAAGGGGCATTATCTTAGAGTCTTCAATGAGAGGAGGCATGCTCGACGTAATCTAACACCCTAATAATGGAAATTGATGATGAAAATGTTGTTGTGTGTATAGATGAAGTTGATATAACATCTAAAGTTGAAGGGGTTAGATTTTGGGCTAGGAGAAAAGTTGGACGTGAATGGGAGCCTATAAGACAACCTAGAGGTCTAGATGGAGTAGATCAAAATCTTATTAGCATAAAGATAAAAATGACTTCATTTACAAGTAGAGATAAACCATAAGCTTATTTGGACTAAGATAAAAATATGGATTTAGCCTTTGATTACCATAATTACTTAGAAGAAAAGAAGATAAAGTTAGTTGTTATTAAGTTCACTGATTATGCCATTTTTTGGTGGGATTAATTTGTAAGTAATAGGAGAAGAAATCAAGATCAACCTATATAGACATGGAATGAATGAAAAGCTCTTTTACAAAAGAGATTTGTGCCTAGTCGTTATGATAGAGAATTGTATCAAAAATTGCAAACTTTATAATAAGAGTCAAAAATTATAAAGGATTAACATAAGGAGATGGAAGTAACTATGATTCATGCCAATATTCAGAAGGACCAAGAAGTAACTATAGCAAGGTTTTTGAATGGCCTGAATCGAGATATAGCCAATATAGTTGAGTTATAGTAATATGTGCAGTGAGAAGAGATGGTTCATATGGCTATGGAGGTAGAATGGTGTTATGGTCTAACTACACTCTAATTGTAAGAGATGGTTCATATGGTTATAGAGGTAGAAAGGTGTTATGGTCTAACTACACTCTAATTGTCTTTTAATCAAATCTTAAAGCAATCAAAGACAAGGGTACCCCATTAACAAGTAGCATAAAATGATGAAGTACTCAGTATCGTTTCCTTAGGAGTTTGATGGTAAATACAAGATCAATAAGAGTTTAGTTAACTAGACAACTCTAAATTGATTGAGTGATGAAAAATAAAAGGGAACTAAGTAAAATAAATAAACAACATTTAATTTAAATACGAGTTAATGAATTAATAGTTTAACCAATGATAATTCTAGTTAAAACTTCAAATTTCAATGGGTTAATCAATAAAGGAATAAATTTTTAAATAGATTTAGGACATTCTTCACTAAAACAAAAATCAATCAATGATCATAGAAATACCTTTTCTCTTTTAAACTCAATTTATCTATTTAGTCCATAAATAGATTGAGAATAGAAGGCATTAATCTTAAGAAGCTTAAATCTAAGTTTGATAGATTTAAGAACCCTCACAAAAAACTTTAAAGCTTAATCCACTTCTAATTTCAATCATGTCACCTAATTAAAATTTCAATGATTAAAGGCCAGTGGTCATATGTCCATTAATTATCTAACAACCTAACTTAGATGATCAATAGAAATAAGATTAATTAAGCACTTTAATTAGGAAAAAGTCTTCCAATCACCAATCATAACCCATCTAATTTCCTAACCCTAACTGTTGTACACTAAATATACATATTCAATAATAAACATAAATATATAATAGCAAAACATATATTCATTGATGAAAAACAAAGAGTTAATTTATTCCATAGAAATACAATTGAATTTGATCTATTCCACTGAAATCCCACTCTTCAATCCACTTTAAATGCTCTTAAGAATTCCAATTCACTGGCCCAATGTAAAGATAGATAAAAAAAAAAGAATTCTAAAGTTAAACCTTATCTTTAAACAAGAACAAAAACTTGGCTCTTCATATAAGTCTACATCTTCTCCATCTCTTCCTTTCTTCCTCTCTTTTTCTTTTATTATAATTCTTTTATGTGCTCCTCCTGCGTGGTTGCTAGGGTTTGGAAGCCCCAAAAGATGCTTAAATGTGTATGTTGTTTAATTTTACCTTTAAAAATCAATATTCACACTGTCAAAGAGTATAATGGTGATCTAATATGTTAATCAACAGCACCATTTAAATCCATCATTAACGTCTGATTATTGGGCTTCAATAATAGTAAACAATGACCATAGCAGCTTGATTATTTAACCCAGTGATCACCTTTGTTCTCCTATTCTAGTATAGTGAAAATGATTCAAATTGCAACCTTGAACTCCTTTCTATTTCTTTTTCATCTAATTAAGTCCTAATAGTCATGACTTTGCAATTTAATAAAAAATATATAAATAGGACAATCTCATACATATTTAAGGGTTAAAATATAATATAAAAACTAATATAAATTAGCCTTAATAAAGTGCAATTAAAATGCAAAGGAGTATCAAAGAATTATATTAATGCTAGTAATTCTTGGAGGCCTAGCTAGAAAAAGGTTGATATAAGTTCTTTCTAAAATAAACACTAAACGATATAAAACTAAGGAGGACATATACAACAAAGGAAAAGTTAAAATTGATTCTTAACCCTCTTTAAATAAAGATATTAAATGTTTTCATTTTTTTGGGAATAAGGCATATTGCATCTTAATGCCCAATAAGAGGGGTATGGTCATGAGAGATGCTGGAGAAGTAGAGAATAAGATTAATTCAGATGGAAAGAATTTATTTCACCACTTGATGATTCTAGTGATAATAAAGTTAAGCATGATGTTGAAGGTAAGGTGCTTGTTACTAGAAGAATATTAAGCATTTAAATTAACCAGCAGGGTGCAGAGCAATGAATAAAGAATATATTCCATACTATATGCCACATTCATAATAAGGTATGTAATAAGCATATTGATGGAGGAAGTTGTACTATTGCAATTAGTACTATTCTTATAGAAAAAGTTGAGTTTTCCTTACTATGAAACATCTAAATCCATACAGACTTTAGTGGCTTAATGAATATGGAGAGATTAAGGTGAACAAATTAGTGTTAGTTTCTTTTTTAATTGAAATATATAAAGATGAGGTGCTATGCGACCTAGTGTCTATACAAGATAGTCACATTTTTTCAGGGAGGCTGTGAAAACATGACGTGAAATTTGTATATGATGGTTTTAAGAATAGACATAGCTTTATAAAAGACAACAAGTTGATTACTCATGTACCTTTAAAGCTTAAATAGATCTATAGGGGCAAACTAAGAGAAAGTATAATAAAGAAAAAGAAAGAGGGAATGATGAAAAAGAAACTGAGAGAGCAAAGAAAAAGAGTGAGAAAGAGACAAAAGAGAGTAAAAGAGGAAAAAAAGAAAGTGGTGAGAGTTTAAAAGAAAAAAAGTTAGTGATGAGAAAAATAAAAAAAATAAGTGAGTTATTATGCAAAGAGGGATAATGATAGGAGTGGTTTTTATACTAACCAGCTTATGATTATATTTTTCTATAAAGAGGCTTATTTAAATGTTGATGAACTTAACTCATCTCTTCCTAGTGTTACCATTTCTTTGTCTTATGAATATGATGATGTGCTAATTTATGATGTTCCTAGTAAGTTATCACCTATTAGAGGGGTTGAACATCAAATTGAATTTGTTCCAAGGGCTCTAATTCCTAATAAGCCTACTTATAGAAGCAATTCTAAGGAGACAAAGGAGCTTCAAAGACAAGTGGAAATTTTGATAACTAAGGATTATATAAGGAAATGTATGTTTCTATATGCAATTCCAACACTTTTAATGCTTAAGAAGATAGTACTTAGCGAATGTGTGTTGATCCCAGAGCTATCAATAATATAACAGTATATACATCCCATTCCTAAGTTAGATGATATTCTAGATAAATTGCATGGTTTTTATATATTTTCCAAAATTAATTTGAAGTATGGACATCTTTAAATTAGAATGAAAGATGGTGATGCAACTAAGTATGGTTTGTATGATGCCATTTGGTCTTATTAATGCACCTAGTGTTTTTATAGGATTGATCAATCATATGTTGGGTGCATGTATAGATAGATTTGTTATTGTCTACTTTAATGATATACTAGTGTAGAGTAAGAATTTAGAAGATTATATTAATCAGTTAAGATGTGTACTTAGTGTGTTAAGAAAAAAAATTGTATGTTAACTTTAAAAATTGTACCTTTTTGCATGGAAAAGATTGTTTCTTGGTTATGTTATTAGTGTAAAAGGTATTGAAGTAGATGAGGAAGGGGTGAGAAATAGTCAAGACTTAAATCAATAACTAAGGTAAGAAGCTTTCATGGTTTAACTAAATTCTATCATAGATTTGTTAAGGATTTTAGAATAATTGTTGCACCATTTACTAAAATTATTAAGACGTCTATAATATTTCATTAGGATAGTGAACAAGAGCAAGTATTAAATGTTATTAAATAAAGGTTATGTCCAATACCTTTATTAGTATTACTCAAATTTACTAAAACTTTTGAAATTAAGTGTGATACATCAAGAACAGGCATTGAAACTATTTTGAATAAAGAAAAGAGGCCAATAGCCTACTTTAGTTAGAAGCTTAATGGGGCATCCTTGAAATATCCAACTTATGATAAGGAGCTTTACGCACTTATAAGAGTATTGGCAACACTACCTAAAGCCCATAAGGTTTGTTATACACACTAACCATGAATTCTTGAAATAGTTAAAAGGGCTGGGTAAGTTGAATAAACATCATACTAAATGGACTAAATTCTTTCAAAAATTTCCATAGGTCATTAGGTATAAACAAGGTAAGGAGAACATTGTTGCTGATGTGATATCTCAAAGGTATGTATTTCTTACTTCCTTAAATCCAAAGTTGTTAGGATTTAAATATGTGAAGGAATTATATATTAATGACAATGACTTTGCTAATGTATATTTAGCATGTGAAAAAGGAATATTTGGTAAGTTTTATAGGCATGATGGATACTGATTTCTTTAAATTAAGCTATATATGCCTAACTAATCTATGTGTGAGTTATCTATGCATGAGGCATATGGTAGGGATTTGATGGGTGACTTTGGTGTAAAAAAGACATTAGACATGTTATATCAAAATTTTTATTTGCCTAAGATGAGACATGAGGTAGAGATAGTGTGTACTAGCTGTATCACTTGTAAAAAGGCTAAATAAAAGATTCTCTAACATGGATTATATACACCTTTACCTATTCCTAGTGAACAAGAGATAGTTATTTCTATGCACTTTGTATTAGAGCTATCTAAGTCAATGAAAGATAAAGACTCCATATTTGTAGTAGTTGATAGATTTTCTAAGATGAAATATTTTATTGCTAGTAATAAATATGATGATGCAATAAATTTGGCTTATTTATCTTTTAGGGAAGAAGTACGTTTACATGGAGTTCCTAGAACTATAATGAGTGACTAAGATACGGAGTTTTTTAATTACTTTTTGTTAGCACTAATGGTACCCAAGGGGAGTTAATTTAGTGTTTAAAAATTTTTCTATACTATATCCCAAACCACCAAAATTGATTTTTTTGAAGATGAAGTTCTTAAATAAAAATTTAACCTATATGCAAATGATATGTCAAATATAACTTAATAAATCAAATTAAGCAATTAAAACCAATCATAATATGTATAAAATTAAAGAGTTAAGGGAAAGGATGATACATTATAATTTTTATAGTACTTTGACTAACCAATCCTTAGCCTATGTCTACTTCTAACAACCTTGTTGGATTTTTACTACTTAAACAATATTCTTTATATAGGTGAAGAGGAATCTACAACATCTTCTTTACAAGGATAAAGAAGAACTCACATAAATCACCTTTTCAAAGGGAAAACAGGAACCATTTCTTAAATTGAACAATTTACAAACTTTAAACCCAAAACTAAGCTCCAAAATCAAGCTCTCAAATATTAAATCAAAGATACACAAGCCAACATACTATCTTCATCAAAACTAATGCTTAAGGGGCTCAAAAGAAGCAATAAATACAAATATAAATACACCTCTTTCTATTAAACTCATAAACCAATATAAATAACCCAAAATCTTAATCAATATTCTCTCAATCATCAAAGTAGTGTTAAAATTGTTATAAACCAATTAGAATCTCTATATATAGGCCACCAAACTTTAAAAACCATTGGAAACTCAAAAAAGAAGTTATACCCACTTAAAAAGATGTCACATTGATTATTAGCCTTTACTTAGCATAATTGGTCGACTAGTGACTGGTGAATCTATGCTTCGCAACGATATACTAATACTACATGAAATGCATCAATAGTGGACCACATCACTTATATTGGTCTAAATAACTTATTTAAAAACCTACTTTGGTCGACCATTGTTATAGCATCAGTCGAACTATACCCATTAAAATTTAATACTAGTTGACCAACTGCGAACCACTAGTCGACCAATATATTTGTAGAACTAGTTTTAGGTTCAGTAACCAATATAGAAACAATTTACATCAATTATAAAATGATTTAAACAAATTTCAACAAGTTTCAAATATTCTCCACAAAGTTTTTGGATGCTAAGATATCACAATTAAACTAAAAAAAACACATTGTGCCTTAGTTTATGACAAATTGAACATACTTTACGAACTTTCATCTTCCAAAAACCTTCAAAATTATTCATAAACATACCAAAACAATTTCTTTTATTATAAAAACACTTCACACAAGTTCTAAAGCCATTTCTAAGACTATTTTAATTACCAAAATATTTTAATTGAATAAAGTTAAAAATAGGCCTTGACTATGAAATTTTACTTTCTAAACTCTTTCAAAACCTTTCCGAAAGTTTTTAAAGTTTCTTAAACATTTCAAAAAGATTCTTTTCACTTTAAAATAAATTTAAAAAAACTTCTCACAAATTGTTTTAGACATCAAGATATTTCAATTTACCTTAAACACAAAATATTTCTTTGTTTGCACAAAATTTTCATTTTAAATAAACTTTTAACTCTTTTAATGAATATCTAAAAAATTTCACACAAAAATTGACTCAAACATAATCAAACACACTTAATCAAACTTAAATAATTTTCTATATATGTTTAAACTTGATCTTCTTTATCCTGAATTCCATCCTTGAAACTCTTATCAATGTATGCTCTACCATTCTCATTTTCTTCACTTAAAAACATTTCATCCTTGGGCTCCACATGCATGATCATGCATAATTTGTATTTACCTATCATTTTAATGCATTAAACCTAAAACATTAGTAACAAATATATTTTGTCATCATCAAAATCAAAGATTGAAATTTCCTTTAGTTTAACACTTTTGGAAAGTTTTATAAGGTAAATTAGGTACAAAGATACTATTTTTCCAGCACCAGTCCCCATCAAATTGATAGTCAAATTAAAGTAGTAGATATGACTTTAACAACTTTACTTCGAACTATCTTTCAAAGAAACCTAAAGAATTGGAAAGATAGCTCACCATTTATTTATTTGCATATAATAGGAGTATGCATGCATCTAATGATTGTTCAACTTTTGACATTTTTTATGATTTTAATCCATTAACTCCTTTAGATTTAGTTCCTTTACTTATTGATGAAAGAGTTAGTATAGATGGAAAGAAGAAAGGTAAGATGATGAAACAAATCCATGAATGTGTAAAGCAACAAATAGAGAGGAAAATGATCAATTATCAGTGATTGGTTTTGGGTACTTGTGAGGAATAAAAGAATTCCATTACAAAGATAGTCTAAGTCATAACTAAAAGGAGATGGCCCATTTCAATTCATTGAGAGGATAAGTGATAATGTTTATAGGGTAAGGCTTCCTGGTGAGCATAATGCTAATGCTATGTTTACTGTTGCTGATCTTTTTCCTTTTGATGTAGGTGACAACTTGAGATTGAACCCTTTTAGTGAGATAGGGAATGATGCAAGTGCAACAAGTTAAGCAAAAATCAACTAAAAATTCCTAATGGACCAGTTACAAGAGTTAGGAGTAAGAAGCTTAAAGACATTTTAAATAGGCTGATCCAAGACATATATGCATATCAAACTTCAAATATCACATTAAAGATCAATTTAGGATGCTTAATAGACCCAAAGAGGACTAAATACTAGTTAACATGATCCAAGTTCATGCTGGAGAAATTCTGGACACCTAAGCCTATCATATTAGAGCTAATTTTGTGAATCATTACTCATTTAATGTTTCATAGTTTATTCTATCATAATTATGTTTTACTATAGTTAATTATGAAGTCCAAAATGTGTTTGGCCAGTTTTTTATAATTGCTTGATAGTTTCTTATTAAAATTTGGACTTGTTATGAGAAATACGAATCAGATTAGGAAAAGTCCTAAAAGAATACTTTCCTTATGGGATTATAATTTTTGATTGAAACAAGAATCCTTATTACACTTGATAATTAGAATTATTCATTTTTTTCTATGTAATCCCTACATTACAGTCATATTTTAAGCAATAAGACATATTTGAGATGTAAATGTTTTAATAGTTGTGAGTATTTTCTTTCTTATTCTTCATTAAAATTTTAAGCTTATTAAAGAATTATTTCTTTATGGCCTTCAAACTCTTTATGAACTTGATTCTTAATTATTGATAATCAAAGATTTAATTCTTTTATAGATTTAATTTACCCTTCTTGATAAGATTCAAATTTAACTTTCTTTTTCTTTTAAAATAGATTGGAAGATCATGATGATAAGCTGTGTTCTTATAGGAATGACTATTAAACTATAGGCCATAAATCTTGGTAAAACTTTAGAGGAGAGCATGGAACCTTTCAACATGGCATGATCACTTTATAACTCCTTTATGATGTCATCAATAACATGGTGCTCTCTTATAATAAAAAGTTGTCTAAAAGGAAGTATTTCTTAAAAGTAACTAATCAACTACTTTTGGGATTTTAATTGATGGCTTGAAGTTGTATTACAATAACTTTGGTACAATTATGGATCTTATATGACTTACTAATGACCACTGACTAAAATGAGTGATGGTCAACCACAATTCAATCAAAGAGTATAAAAGAGACAACATATCACAAAATAAGATTTTCTTAGTTAAACACAAGTTTTCTTAGTTTAGGTTCTAAACTTATGTTGTTAAATTTGTTAAAAAATATATAGTTTAAACTTACCATCTTGAAATCCAATCTATCACGATCCTAGATTAAACAAGATTCAACATATTCAAACTCGTAATAAATGCAGACTATTTATCCTTTAGCTAACATAAATGTATAATTTATTGTAGAGCCGCAAAGACAAATACAAAGTAGTAACTCTTATTGCTTGAGCAACCACCCTTAGCTTACATCTTCATAATTGCCAAGTTAATCACAGACACTAGTTAAAATCCTTGAGATAAAAGAAAATAAACATTATCTCTAATGCTTCCACATAAAAACATGAATATTTTCTATCTCTAGTGCTTCCACATAAGAACATGAATATATAATTTAAAAATAGAAAAAAGTAGCATGGCACAAAAATATTAGATATCATATTATGTCAACCATGAGGGAGCAACCTAGCTAAAAAAGATAAAGCTTGACACTAGCCTCTCAAGGAGAGGAAAGAAAAGAAACAGTTCATTCTCAATTTATAGATCACAAATCACAACCAAATAAGAGGAAGTGCATTTAACCGATATAACAAGTTTAAACTACATCTAAACGTAAAAGAAACTTTGAACATAAAATACATTTAAATATGAAAATGTGTATCTTTGATTTTTTAAATAATTTTAAATCAAGAAAGTAAAAATACCTTGAAGGAAATTTAAGAACTATTATTAACAAAAATTAATGGAATGATATATCAAGCGTTATATCATATCACTTCACTACAAAATATATATAATAAGCCATAACATGAAATTGGATTCATTGAACAAACTTCACTGTAATACATTTTCCTATGTAGTCATTATGAAATGTACAGAAATGGTATTTTTTCAACTTCACCTCTTAGGCAAAGCTCCTAAAACCCAAACAAAAGATAAGGCTCTACGAAGTATCATATGTCAGTCTCTTTGTTGGATCAAGTTCCGCTAGTAGGAATGGAAAATTTCATTAGACGTTAGAATAGCAATAGGATGTAAAAAATTAGGTTGGATAAGTAAAGATATACTAAATTCTTGGAATTTGTGCTGCATAGTTATTGTTAAAGTTGTACAATAGCATACCTAGCTCTCATAGAAAAGAATCGTTAGTCAAAAGCTAAGCCATCACACATTTATAAGTTGTTTTAGCATTTCATCTCATCCATTTATACATGCAGTTGGTACATCATGTAGTAGGTGACCTTTTTATTTATCTCTATTATCTTTCTTACAAGGAAGACTTGCTTTCCAACGAAAACTATAAAAGCCTTGGCCTTTCCTTTAGCACCTCTAGCTATCCTTCCAAAACAGCGTGAATATTCACTTGGATCACATGGAAAGTCAAAGAGAACAATGTGATCCACACCTACAAAATCAATTCCATGTGTTATTCTATAGTCATTTTCATAAACACAATAAATATGTTTCACAACATGTTACCATTAGGAAGGATTATTTTGGTATAACTTTGTCCCTGTGCATTATAAGATTCTTCCACTAGAAAAAAATATGAGATGGGAAATAAATAGGCTCAAGTTGATGATAATACTTGTTACTACAAACCAAAAATAAAGAGATTTATCTTGTGTTGTGTATTTTCGATGAGAGAATATTTGATGCAAAATTTTCTTTATACATATTTCGATAAAATCAGCCAACAGATTATTACATAGAATTCACTAGATGAGTGGGGGTTCTTAAACTAAAATATGGAATCCTTATACAAATTTTGATAAGAAATCACCTATAATGGTGACGTTATGTGTTATGATGATTTGATTGATTAATTTAGTGGTTATTATATTTTATTTTGAATATTTCATGTCTTTACATGATTTTATTTGTATAATATATGTATTGCATGACGAGTACATTTTAGTTACACTTATTAAGTTGACAATTTATCTCTTACCATTTAAATTTTAAAGAGATATTCAATAGTAATTAATTTATCACAAATTTTTAATCTTGCCCTGTTAATTGGATTAGGTGGGTTAAAAGATTATAAGATGCTTTAGAATTTATTTTATTCAGTTTCGAGATAGTATTAAACTTGAACTTCTTTACTTTTGATGTACAATTGAACTATATAGTAATTATTAAATAATTCATTAGATTTAATATTATTGGGAGATGTGGAGTATATTAGTGTATGACATTCATTATTGAATTGATTGATTTTACTATTTATAGACTTATGGAAGTTTAATTGATGAATTGGATGAGATTAATTTTGGCTAAATATTGAGTTAGGGTTTTACTTAAATTTGGAATTGATTTGTATTAAATTAAGGTTGATATGTTTTGGGAATAAGAGGAAGATTTATAACATAAGGTGTTACACTAAGTGTTATTACAGCGAGTCTACACTATTAGGGGTAAGTTTAATAGATAAATTCTAATAATTATTTTATGCACCTTGTAAAATGGTGTTCAATGATGTAATTACTAGCCAATAGATAAATAGGGAAGAGTCCGTTAATTTTGTTCACATCTCGAGTGCATCTGAGCAAGTAAGTTCAGGGACAAACCAAGCACGAGTAAACGTTGAGCAGGGTCACACCACAGTGGGGTTAAGACTAACTATATCAATTGGTGGGGTTCTTATAATTGAGATAGAACCCTAGTATGTGTAACTTTTCCTAGTAATGTCACAAGCCCAGGCTCAAGCATAGGCCTAGTTCCTATTCTAAACCTAGATGCAAATATAAACTGCTACACAAGCCTAAATATTGTTACCATTACCTGTTTTAAAAGTACCTGAGATTGATCGTAAATTTGATCACCTCAATAAGTTAGAGTAAAGGAATTTATAGGTACTGCTAACTCAAAGTAGGTGAATATATGGTCAGATCAAACCAAGAGGATCTTAAACAGACTAAAATTATTTCAAGAGAAATGCTTGGATTAGATGACATGATTACTTAAAGGTCCTATATTGACTTGGTGGGAGAGAGCAAAGAGAGCTTATAAGCCAAGTGAGGTGATATAGAAGGAATTTTGAAGGCAGTTTGATCATAAGTACTGATCCTTCATATGAAGACCAAAAAAGGACAAAATTTATAAATTTGGTGCAGGCTAATGAAACATCGGTAACTGATTATGATTTACAGTTTGCCACATTATATAAATGTGTACATGAGAATATGGAAACACTGAAAGATAGATGTTATTGTTTCAATTAAGGGCCTCGGACAGAGATTGGATTGGACATGGGCCCTATAACTCTAATTTCTAGCAGTTATTAGATACAATCCTTAAAGTAGAAGACGCTCTAAATTAAGGAAGGAAGAGAGAAGAGATGAAGAGGAAGTAAACTAATTATAGAGGGGCATCTAGTTGATCAACTAAGATGGCAGTCGGTTATACAACTTTAGTTAAAAAAAAACAATCATCAGAAGGGTGTCACAATTTTTAGATTAGGTAGCTCTTCCAACTTTAGTAGAACTAGAGGTTCTGGTAGAAGTTTAAGTAATTACAATTCATTTAGTTTGCCATTAATTGAGTCAGGTAGGGGGCCAAATTAGAGAGTCAATGGATTTTTTATAGGAGAGCTAACTTAGGACATGATTCCCATACATGTGAAAGACAATACTCAGGGCCATATTGGAGGTCAACTAATGAGTCAAGAATTTGTTGTATTTGTGGAGACTTAGGGCATCTCAAGAAAGATTTTCCATACTTGATTAAGGTTCAAGTGGTTAGAAAGTGTTATTTAGGGACAGAACAATATAAATGGCAGTGATAGAGGAGTAGGAAGAGAAAGAGATGAAGATATTGGTTATGGTGAATGCAGGAATGTTCCATATACTAGTAAAACACCAATGAATCAAGGTTAGACTCAAGCACGTATTTACCACATGACTAAATAGGAGCCATCAGCAGCTAACGACGTGACATTGGGTATGATTTCTATATCTAACGTTAAGGCATATGTATTATTAGACCTTGGTTATACACACTTTTACATTATATATGGTTTTATACCAAAAATTTCAAGTGAAAGTAGTAGTCCTTTAAATTATGATTTAAGGGTTCATTTTCTAGTGAAAAAGAGTGCCATAGTAAGCAGTATCAAGAGAGTGATCCCAGTGAAAATTGGAGAGATATAGTTACATATAGACTTAATTATGATAGACTTAATGTAGTTTGACGTAATAGTGGGTATAAAGTGGTTAGTACAATACACAACAATAGTTGATTATCACACCAAAGAAGTGGTGATTGAGTCTTCAAGTAAATCGAAGGCAGCATTCATTAGAAAACAAAAAGTGTTGCTAGCTTGTATTATTTCAATAATAATAACAAGATAGCTAATCTTAAAGGGATGTGATGCATATTTAGCTCATGTAGTGGACATGAAAGAGAACAATCCTTATTTAAAAGAGATTCCTATAGTGAGAGAATTCCCTAAAGTATTTCTTAGTAATTTTTCAAGTTTATCAATTTTGTGAGAATTTATAACTCAATAGAGTTGTAAGAGTTGAAAAGGCTATTGAAAATTTTCTTAGAAAAGGGGTTCATCAGATATAGTACTTCACCTTAGGAAACATTAATTTTATTTATGAAAAAAAGAATATAAGCATGAGACTTTATATGGATTATGGAAAACTGAATCGGGGTAATAGTGAAAAATAAATATTATTTACCAAGGATTGGTCATTTGTTGAATTAGTTGAGAGGAGCTATAATTTTTCTAATTATTGATTTGAGATTAGGGTATTAGCAATTATGGATAGTTAAGAATATATAACGGACTGTTTTTCACCATAATATAACCACTACGAGTTTTTGGTAATTTCATTTAGATTAACCAATGTACCAATAAATTTTATGGCATTAATAAATAGAACAAGTTAGGAGTTTATAAACCAGTTTTTGATTGTTTTTATAGATGATATTTTGGTGTATTTAAGGAGTGAGGAGGGGCATAGGGGCAATATTTGAAAAATATATTACATATTTTTAAGAAAAAGCAACTATATGCCAAATTAAATAAGTGTGAATTTTGGACCAAATAAGTAGCTTTCTAAAGGTATGTTATGTCTAGAGAAGGTACAAGGCTAGGTCCTACAAAAGTGAAGTCGATCAAAGGGTGGTAGCTATGGAAGAGTGCAATAGATGTCAAAAGTTTTTTGGGTGTTACTAGGTATTACAATAGGTTTAGGAAAGTTTTTCGATAATAGTTAATCTACTAGCAAAGTTACTGAAAAAAGGAGTCCCTTATCAGTGGATTAAATAGTGTCAAGAAAGTTTTGATGACTGAAGAGGAGATTGTCATCTAAACCTATTTTAGTTTTACCATCAAATGGAGGAGGTTTTTAAGTGTATACTGATGCTTTGAAGTTGGGATTATTTTATATTATTTAAAATGGAAAGGTGATAGTATGTACATGTTGTCAGTTGAGAACTCATAAATTAAATTACCCAACTTATGACTTGAAGTTAGTAGCAGTTAGGCATGCACTGAAGATTTAGAGACATTACTTGTACAGGGAGACCATTCAAATCATCAAAGATCATAAGAGTTTGAAATACATTTAAATTCAGATGGAGTTAAACTTAAGGGTAGAGGAGTTGGATATAATTGTTAAAATATTATGCCTACCTTATAGATTATCACCCGAAAAAGACACATGAGGTAATAAATGCCTTGAGTAGGAAAAATTCAGACACCTTAATTGATTTTAGAGGACATAGCATGAAACCATTTGTGGAGATGATATAGATGTGTAGTTAAAGGTGGATAGTATAACTAGATTGATGGCTACCTTATAGATTAGGTTAGATTTGAGAGACAGGATTATTGAGGCGCAAAATTAGGATTCATTTATGTTACGATTACTAGAGAGTATATAATAGGGAAAGAAATAAAAATTTTCAGTGAGACCAAATAGAGGAGTGATTAATAGAGATGAGTGTGCGTGTCTAATGTAGATGAGTTATGTAAGGAGATTTTAAAGGAGGATTATTGTGTACTATATGCAATGTATCTTAGCATAACAAAAATGTCTTGTAATTTGAGACTTTATTGCTAGTGATAAACGATCAAGAAGGATGCAGCAGAGTGTGTGACTAGATATTTAACTTGTCAGTAGGTTAAAGCAGCACATCAAGTCCCTACTAGGAATTAATGCCTTTAGCAATATTGTTGTCAAAGTGAGATAGAATTACTATGAATTTTATAATGGCTTTACTAAGGATTAGGTGAAAACATGATTCGAGATGGGTTATTGTGGATAGATTAACCAAATCAACTTACTTCTTATCTGTTTAACAAATAGACTTATTAGATAAGTTAGCAAGGTTATATGTTGATGAGATAGTGAGGCTATATAGAGTGCTTGTATCAATAGTTTTAAATTGAGATATGTATTTTACTTATCAATTCTAAACTAGTTTACAAATAGCATTAGGTATTAAGTTGAACTTGAGTATAACTTTTGACCCTCAGAAAAATAGACAATCTAAGCTTGCTATTCAAACTATAGAAGATATGATAAGAGCTTGTATGTTGAACTTTAAAGGAGATTGGGATTGATATTTACCTTTAATGGAGTTCTTCTATAATAATAGTTATCACTGTAGAATTGGATGGTATCTTTTAAGACATTGTGTGCCACACGATGTAGAGATCCAGTATGATGAGACATTAAGGGTGCCTGATTATTAGAAGGACTAGAGTTTGTCCAAGAAACAGTAGAGAAGATTGTGGTAGTGAAAAAGTGTTTGAAAGCAACCCAAGATAGACAAAAAACTTATGTAGATCAGCATAGGCACGAGATGGAGTATAAGATTAGTGATAAGGTGCTTTTGAGGGTATCGCCTTATGGAGGCATTATACGATTTGGAAAAAAAAGTGAAGTTGAGTTCGAGATATATTAGGTCATAGACAAGGTTTTGAATACTGTACTCGTACCGGTACCAGTACTAGATTTGTCTTTAAAATGATACCGT